>SNQJ01S0203387.1:17147-30130 GCA_010110895.2 Picea sitchensis
AACCACTTTTCCCCAAAAATTACCATTTTTGCCTTTTTTAATATGTCTTCTTCCGGAGGAGATTTTGGGTAAACGGAGATGGATTTTAAAAATATGAGAGAGTATTTTTCTCAGCACGGGCTGAGGAACAAAAACCTCTCCCAGTTTTTCCAACAGCGCTACTATCAGGGAGAATCAAAGTCATATTCGAGGCCTATTTTTCCACATTTTCAATTTTCCATTACAGTGTCGATCTTGTAGGAGATGTTACGGACATATGGGAACGAATTAGGAGAAACCGAAGGAGGTTTTTGTTCAACACTTTACCCTCTACAATAACCTCCTTCAGTTTTCTCCCAGGTGTCATCCTTCAATATAAAAGCGCGTCTGTTCGGACCCCTGTTTCACAGAAAACCGGTCCATTTTTCATGGCAGAAAACTCCAAATTTTGTGGGAGTGGTGGTTATTTTTGGCCGAGGCGGTTAAACCGACTTCTGAAACTAATTGGGATGGTCTATCCTATTTATTCAAATGATTTTAATGTAAACGGGTTCGACCTGTGTAAATATTTTGGTCCTTTTTGGCTGGACTGTGGGCCTTGTTGCTTCAGGAGGTTTCTCTGTAATGTTGGAATGACAAATCATTAATGCAGAAAACGACTTACATGATTATCATGTAGCAGTGTTGGTGGTGTGTCTCTTTTCTGTTTTTAATCATCTTTCTGCTATCATTCAAACATTTTCATTTCTTATTATTGAAAAACAGTTAATGGAGAAGAATTTATGCATGCATACTCTTTGTCCAAAATTTTCAATAATCTTTATGTTTTCTTCTAAAACTCATCCTATGAATTCTTAACTACTCATTTTCTCAGTTTCCTTCCCCATTTTTCCTCAAATCGACACCCTTTAAACTTGATTCGATCCAACAGCTGTTACTATCTTGCCCTGTGGAGACATTTACCTCTTGATTTGATTTAATCATTGTCTTATAAACAAACCCCATAGCCCAATGGTGATCTGAGAAACTCGTCAACCACATCCTCATCTAAATATTTTCAAAAACCCCCAACCCATGTTCTTCATAACTAGCCTAATACCTCTTCAAACAAAGCTATATCAGACAGAGAGATCCCTCTCTGAGTCTTGGAGGGCTAGATCCAAGACTCGAAGTGGTTTTGATGTTTCCTCTGTGACTTCCTCACAGCCTTGGGCAAATTACAGAGTGCTAACAGGGTGACTCACAATAGAATACCCGAGGTCGTGAAGTGAGAAGCGCCTTTTGTTTAGGCTTGTGGTCATCGTTGGTGGTCACGTGATGGGAGCTTTCACCTAGTGCTTGTTTGCGTGGGTGGAGTTTGTAAAAGGGACTTGTGGTTTTTTTTTTTTGTCGAAGGTTACAGCGGGGACCAAGGAGCCATTTTAGCTCAGAGGAGTTTGAATATCCATAGACCGGGAGTTCAACAGACCCTGTCGAGGTAGGGGTTCTACGCCAGGATGTATACGAGCCTACAACTATTATTTTCTGTAAGCAAGAGAAGACAGAGGACATTTGTGATTTGAATTCTGTATGGAAATATTGGATCAATGTCGCCAAGAAGACATCCAGAAAGATCTTTACCCGATCCAGTCGTGGAAAGGGAAATGAGAGAACTTAGTGATCGATTAGATGCTATGGATACATCACAAAGATGAACACCTAATACTGGAGATATCAGTGAGGTTGAAAGAAAGAACGAAGAAGGAGTCGAAGAAGTTGTAGCAGAAGATGTTGCAACGAAACATTTAATAAAAGTTGTTGCAAGAATGGGTGCCAGAGATAAATTGGACATCTCAGTGTATGAAGGAAACTTGGATGTTGAAGAGCTGCTAGATTGGTTTAGTGATCTAGATAAATACTTTGACTATGAATATGTCGAAGAAGATAAGAAAGTAAATCATGTTGTGACTAGATTGAAAGGACATGCAACACTGTGGTGGGATGAACTGCAGGCTGACAGGCGTTGTAAAGGTAAACAAAGAATTAAAATATGGGACAAAATGTTAGCTAAGATGAAATCCAAATTCATACCCAGATATTATCAAATCAATCTATTTTGAAGAATGCATAATTTGAGACAGAAAGGGATGACAGTGAAGGAATATACAAAGGAATTTTACATGTTAAACATCAGAGCTGGTCATCGCGAGAGTGATGATGAAAAGGTCGCTAGATATATGAATGGCCTGATATATGAGATTTAGGACAAGATGAGCATGGTGACCATCAGAAATGTGGAAGATGCTTATCAGGTTACTCTAAAGGTAGAATATAATTTGGCGAGGAAGCAAGGTCAAAGGGGTAGAGGTAGAATTCAGAGCTGAGGCAAAGAAATTTCCCAGGATAGAGTACAGAATCCCAAGGATGAAGAAAATAAGCCTCATAACCACCCAGAAAGGGGAGGAAGTTCACAAGGAAGACAATATGCTGATAGGAACACCTTTACTCGAGCAAGAGGAAGAGGAAGAGGTAGAGGATGTGAAGTAAAGTGTTTCGTATGTGGAAATATAGGACACAAGTCTTGGGAATGTCCTGATAGAAAAAGGGATGGAGGGGGCGAAGCTCACATTTCATAAGCACAAAGGAGAAATGTTGAAGCAGAAGATGCAAAAGGTGGAATATCCTTGATGATGAGGAAAATTCTCTTGAAACCAGAGAAAGAGATGGAGAATCCAGTCCAAAGGAACAGTTTGTTTAAGACTACTTGCAAAACCAAATATAGGGTATGCAAGGTGATAGTTGATAGTGTAAGCACATATAATTTAGTATCCATGGAGATTGTGGAGAAGATGGAATTGGAGATGGTTGCACATCCAAGCCCATATAAAGTTTTGTGGTTGCAAAAAGGACATTAGGTAACAGTCACTAAGCAATGTTTAGTAGAATTTAATATAGGGGGTTATAGAGATGAGATTTTTATGTGATGTTATTCCCATGGATGTATGTCATATTTTGTTGGAAATATGACAAAAATGTTATTCATGAAGGAAGAAAGAACACTTACACCTTGGAGAAGAATGGTATGATGCATATGTTGTTGCCAATTGAACACAAGAAGGAGAAGGCAGAAGAAATAAATACTATACTTCTCATGAGTGGGAAGGAACTTCTTGATGAAGTCAAGAAAGATCAAGAAATGCAGTTTTTTGTGGTGAAAAAACCTAGAGTCATATTGACCAATACCTCGATAGATGATCTACCTGAGGAAATTCAGGAACTGCTGGAGAATTTCGCTGATATAGTGGTGGACGATTTTCCTTTTTCGTTGTCGCCCATCAGAAGTATAAGCCAACACATGAAATGTTGGCAGAAGACCAAAGTGGAAAGAAAGATGATCGTGGGGAAAGAAAGAATGAATAAACAAAATTAATAGCTGGAAGGAAACACAACACGCGCGCATGAAAGAAAGCATGCACAAGGAGAGCGATAGCTGGAAGGAGGAGCAACACGCGCACATGAGAGGAAGTCCTAACATCGGTAGGGTTATGGTTTTGGTAATTTATTGTAATGGCTGAAGAGACAAATATGTATAAATACCAATACTGAGGTATTATAGAGGGTTCCGATACGTAGGTATCATAGGTTGGATTTTTCAATTGTTCAGATTGTTGTTGCATCATGAATATGTATGAGTCGATGTGAATTGTAATGTTGTTATGTACTATTTTGGTAAGTTGTTGAGCTAGAGGAGAGGAGAGAACAAATATTTGAGGATTATATCATAGGATGAGGAGCCTGGTACGATCTAGTTCACCTCATATAGATCTTACCCATGTGAGGAGAATTGTAAGTGTGCGGCGCTGGATACACAGAACTACCATAATAAAAGAGCCAAGAGAAAAATCTTTGTGGATGTAGCCCATGAGAGTGTGAAACACGATAACATTTGTGTAATGTGATGAATGCATGCATATCTTTATCATATTTTCAATAGTTATTTGTTATGCTTAATGAATGAATGAGTTATTCCATTGCATGTTTAAATGTTGTTGCGATATTGAGGGAATAAGTCGTGAATAACAGTAGGTTGCAATCACAATTTATACTAATTGGTTTAGAATACATATCCCATATCTTGTACTCAATCCTAGGTTGTAAACAAATGAAGCTTATAGCCACCCATTAAAT
This sequence comes from Picea sitchensis, assembly GCA_010110895.2. Taxonomy (NCBI): domain Eukaryota; kingdom Viridiplantae; phylum Streptophyta; class Pinopsida; order Pinales; family Pinaceae; genus Picea; species Picea sitchensis. The sequence continues at coordinate 21,294 of SNQJ01S0203387.1, forward strand.
CTATCTCGGGTGATATTGCGCATCCCATTCTGTGTGTTGCATCACCTTCTGGTTTACCAAGAGGGCCGATATTTTTAGAGGCTTTGCTGGAAACCTGAAAGACATGAAATCTGGGACAATAACTCAGATGGTAGATAAAGAATAATAAAATACAAACCAACAAATGGTTCTGCTTCCATTGGAAGGAACAGAGGAGGATTGAGTAGATGAGATAGATGGAGCGTGAAATGAGCAAAGAAAAGAAGAGAGCTATGAGCCATTATAAGGGGATGTTGAGACCATGGAACCCCATAAAAGAAGAAATCAAAACTTGGTTGAGAACCAAAGAGCTAGAGTTTGCATAGAAAGACAATAGAAACCCTAGAATCAAACCCCAGAAATATCTGGACAAATACATGTTTACTGATTTGCACGAAGTCTTTTTCTGTGATTTTTAGCATCTAATGTAGGAGTGGATACTAAATTTGAAGGATAACCATGCGACGAACCAGATTTTACAGTTAGATTGGACCCTAGTTTAGATTTAGCAGTTACATTAGGTGAACAACAAATTCACCCGCGCAGTAGACTTTTGGCTTGACAGTATTGTGGCAGGGTTTATAATAGAGTTTGCAGTTGACACAACGAAGTCATACAGTGCAGTGGAGAAAGAATTTCTACGTGGACCTCGAGGAAGGTACATTCGATCACTGTATACTTCAATTAAGATACATCTATATAACAAGGGTGTAATGAAAATGGAATCAGACAACTAAACTTTCCTGCGTGCATGGGGGAAGGGGGGAAGCACTGACAGAGAGAGGAGAAATAGAAGGAGGCAATGATGCAAGCAAGAAGGAGGAACCCTTGGAATCGATCATGATGGATGATGACTAGATCTGGTGGATCTTGGAGACAACTAGAAAGACGTGTAGCGCAACACCCTACCAATACAAGGTGAATACCAAGAAGAGAGCTATAGCCACAAGGGAAGGCTTGGAAAGTGATGAGGAAGAGGTAGATGATCTTTGGGCTATGGAGTAGATTGAGGAAATCCTATGCACAACATATGAGAGAAAGACTAGAGTTCCAAAAGTAGGAGGAGAAGGAAACCATCCTATCCATATTAATGTCAGTGTGGAACCCATAAATCCATGTGTGACTAATACACCAAAGAGAACACCACAATTTATACAACCACAGTTCGAAGGAAGTCTGACAGCAAGAAGTACATCTACACAAGGAACAACAACTAGGGGAGCTAGTTCAGGCAACAATAGTCAAGTATCTACACCGTGCAGAGGAGGTAGTAGTTCAATATTCAGAATGGTAGGACACGATCCCACCATAAAATTAGTATAGTTTTGAGGAGAAGCAGAAAAATACCTTGAGAAACACTTGTTCATTTGTGGAAAGATATGGTTAGAAAAACAAATCACTGATGAAGATACCAAACTCACGCAACTAGATATTACACTAAGAGATCGCACACTAGACTGGTACATGAGTCTAGACACAAACAGTGCCCTTGGGATGACAAGGACACTGCCAGACATTAAGAAGTTATTGATTAATGAGTTCTAGAAGGCGAGATCAGAGGATCAGTACATGAAAAAGATGATCGAAATAAGATAGAAACTAGGAGAGTCGGTATGGGAGATTGACCAGAGATTCAAGCGACTGAAGGGAACGTTAAAATATCTCATGAATGATATGCAACATCAACACATGTTTGCCAATTCACTACTCCCACACTTAAAATACCCTTTATGACAACACAAATTTCAAATGTAGGCAGAGGCTCTGCAGGTAGCCTTGCAACTGGAAGAAAACCAGTTCCAACAGACATACCCCTCTATCGAAGAACTGAAGGAGGATTTGAATAATATCATATTTTAGCTGAATGAGAATAAGAACAAGGACAAACGAGAATCCATTTGGTGTACCACATGTTATCACCATAACAATTTTTCAACAGGATCCAAGTCTCGAAAATTTAGCGAAAAGTTGCATCGCTATGGAAGCATGATAATTTGGAGGATAAATTCTTGTATTACAGCATGTAGAAAAATATGGCAGAGGCACGAAAGGTAGGAATTAGTAGATCGTCGATCTTGAAGAAGCCTGGATCAACAGCTAAGGCACATATCAGGGAATGAAACAACGTGAAAGATAATCATTCGAAGGTGGGCCAGGGAAAACTACCATGGTTTCGTTGGTGGACACGTGTTTTTACGTGGAGCACATCAGAGGTAAAATCAGTTTTAATTAAACCACTCTAGCCCAAGCCCGATGAAATGAATGCACCATTTATCATATGTTTTATGTGCGACATTTTTCCAGGAGTGCATTTCAACAACAATTATCTAATTTATAATAAATGAGATTCCTCCTCACGATGAAATGGTTTTACATAGGTAAGATTTAAATTTTACAAATCAAAGAGACTAATGTTTATTTCCATGGAAAATAATTAAATGGAAGATGCACGTGAATAGAAACTTGGATAACTTTTATCCAAAGGTTTTACAGAAGTAAAAGAAGAAGATAAAAGGTATTTTGCCAAAGACGGTAAATTGGAAAAACATTACATAGTAAATGTTTTTCCATATTGAAACGGTAAATTGGAAAAACATTACACAGTAAATGTTTTTCACAGGGAAATGGTAAAAGTAGATTTTTTTACAATGAAATGGTGAATTGGGAAAACAAGACATGGTCTTAAAAACCATGGGAATGAATTAAATTATGGAAATTTAATTCTACAAGATAGAAAAATATTTGGGAATTATTTTTATCTCAAATATATTATTCCCAAATGTTTAATGAGAATATGGATAAATGAAATTATATTTGAAATATTATGAGTGAAATTTCAAAGAGAACGTGGCAGAGGAAGGAGATGGAGCGTTAGAGGAATATGCAGGGATCATTAAATGTTTTTTTCTGAAAACTATCATTTGTAATCATTATAGAAGATGAAAAGTTTCATTTCAATTATTCTAACTGGTTGCACATTGAAGGAACTCGAACTATATAAGTGTTATAGGTTATGAGTGTATTAAGGGTGGGAAGAAGTGCAAGGGAACAATTCTGGCGGTTCTGGACTCTAATGTATTTTTTCTGGGACTGAATTGAATACATATGCAGAAACATTTTGAATTGTTCATGAAAAGATTCTAATGGCTATGATATGAGTTTTTTCTTCCTTCATTGTTTGTATTTCCTGTGTTCTTTAATTTCATTTACATTTTCATTTGTTTAATATGGATAGTTAAAAGCCCATAATTCATCCCTTTATGCTTTCAGCTGAAACAATTTAAAATGTGTGTATTTCTTCCTAACTAATTCAAAATTCATTTTGTTAATGCTCAGATGCAATTAATTGTTTTTCCCCTTTCCTCTTACACTCTGCAAACTTCAATTTACAACTTAGATTCATTTCCTCACTTAGACTTTATCCTCTGGAGAGTTCTATTGGTCAGTCAATGTTTTCATTCAATTTCAGAATTTTGACTCCATAACCCTGAGTGTCCCTCCTCTTCTTGGCCAATTTTTTTTATAAAACCCTCCAAAACAAACCAAAACTAGCCACTTGTCCCCAAAGAATATCAAGTGATACTAGAGAGACCTCTATGAGTTGAGAAGGATAGTGATTTAGCTCTAAAGTTGGTTGAAAAAATTACCTTTGTCATTTTTCTATTCAACCAGACAAACCTTACAGAGTGCTAACATTTTGGCGTCATTGGCAGGGACGGAATTGAAAAATTTCCCCCGGGAAAGAACAACATGTTTAAGTTATAAGTTCTGAGAGTAGTAGACACTTAGGCACATATTGGTTGTATTTCTGCTATGGTGGCTCCACACATCAAAAATCAGTTTGAAGGTGATTCCACTGATAGAAGAATCCTGAAATTTGAATTTTCACTAGCGACTCCACTCTCAATGCATAATCCATATTCCAAAACATCATTGGCGACTCCAATGTCTAAGGATGATTCAATATCTGCAAGGTATGCTCCAATGAATCAATATCATATTCATGGCTTTCCAAATCATATTCCTCACATAAATTGGCAAAAATATTTTCCTGAATTCGAAGATGGGAAAGGAAATGATGTTGCCTTACACTTGATTAGATTTCACATGCACATATGTAAGCTGGGGGTTGAATTTCATGAGGATTGTTTGATGAAATTTTTTATGGATACTCTAGAGAGGAAAGCAAGATTATGGTATGAAGGTTTAAAACCAAGCAACTTATACTCTCTTAAGGATTTCCACATAACATTCTTTAAGCATTATGGATAATCTAATCCTTCATTCTTGGTGTTTGAAGATTGTTGTGAATTTTGTGAACATTTCATTAAGTACCTTAAAAATGTTTTTGGTGATGAAGAGTGTATGAATGATGAAATCATAGAATCCCTTTATGAATATTCATCCCAACAACAAATAGTATCCCCTCCTTTGGTTGAAGGTGAAGTTGATCAAGAAATTGTTGTTGAAAATAATTTTTCTTCTCCTGAACTTGATGAAGATATTTAGCAAGATAAAGTGTTTCAAAGTTGTCTTTCTTCCTCTATGAATGAAGTGGTTGTTCAAATTATAGGCGGCCTAGACATGGATGAGGATTCTGAAACTGCATCTATGGAAACTTTCAACAATGAACAAACAAATGACATAGAGCTTCAGGAAAGAAACAAAAAAACGTATGCCATTTTTCAATTAGAAATACAAAAAGATAATGAAGAGGCAATGGTTTTATTTGATTCATTTGAAAATCATGGTTTTGAAAATGCATCCATGAGAACTCTAGACTGTGAAATAGTGCATGCTGTTAGATTTTCACATTTGCAAGAATATTATCAACATGAACTTATTTCCATTCATTCATTTGAAAGTAAAAATGATAGTCCTCAAGCAAGTTTCCAGAAGTTTAATGAAACCAAATCAAAATTGTTTGATGAACAAGAGGATGCACATAATATGGTTGTCACATTTGAAGATTTTAAAGAATGTATGAATATTTTTGTTGATATGCATGGAAGAGTAGACAAACCTATTGCTTCCATTTCATTTGAAAATGTTCTCAGAACAGAAGAAATAGATAAAGAGAAACAAATACTTATGAATGAGGATTTTCTTCCCGTTTTTGCTCATCAAGAAGAAATGAATTTCCATGGTTTTCAAGATCCCGTGGCCATCCTATTACAGTCATCATTGAAGGAGGAGTTTGTTGTATTCATAAGTTCAATTTTTGGATTCAACTTGTGTTTTCAACTGCCATCTTTTAAATTTGTCTTCCTTCTTAAGAAAGATGTGATTGGAGAACAATCAGGAAGCCAATTGCTTGATTGGTTGCATTGGAACTTTAGCATCACTTGATTGAGTATTCATTTCAGCAGTTTTAGAGTAGGTAGGAGTGTGTGAATAAGCTTGTTGGTCAAGAATTTTTTAGTTTAGATTTCCAGTATTGTGTACAGTCAGTGTTCAGCAGTGTATTCAGTGTTCAGTATCCAGTTAAGAGTAGTGTGTAGAATTTGGTTTTCAGCAGACATTGGTGACAGGTCAGAGAAGGGTACACACACATGTTTTGGGAGAAGCCCAATGGATGAGGCACCGAGTATACGAGTTCTTTTCTTCCTCACTGGGAGGATAACATCCCCAATTGGAGCCAATGTTATCACCATAAAATTTTTTAGATAGGATCCAAGTCTCAAAAATTTAGCGAAAAGTTGCATCGCTATGGAAGCATGATAATTTGGAGGATAAAGTCTTGTATGGCGACATGCAGAGAAATATGGAAGAGGTGCGAAAGGTAGGAGTCATTGGACCGTTGATATTGAAGAAACTCGAATCAACGACTAAGGCGCATATCGGGGAATGAAGCAGCATGAAATATAATCATTTGAAGGTGGGCCAGGGAAAACTACCATGGTTTCATTGGTGGACACGTGTTTTTACGTGGAGCACATCAGAGGTAAAAGAAGTTTGAATTAAACCACTTCAGCCCAAGCCCGATGAAATAAATGCACCATTTATCGTATGTTTTATGCGCGACATTTTTCCAGGAGTGCATTTGAACAACAATTATGGAATTTCTAATAAATGATATTCCTCCTCATGGTGAAAAGGTTTTACAAAGGTAAGATTTAAATTTTACAAATCAAAGAGACTAATGTTTATTTCCATGGAAAATAATTAAATGGAAGATGCACGTGAACACAAACTTGGATAATTTTTATCCCAAGGTTTTACAAAAGTAAAATAAGAAGATAAAAGGTATTTTGCCAAAGACGGTAAATTGGAAAAACATTACACAATAAATGTTTTTCCACAGTGAAACGGTAAATTGGAAAAACAAAACATAGTAAATGTTTTTCATAGGGAAATGGTAAAAGTAAATGTTTTTACAATGAAATGGTGAATTGGGAAAACAAGACATGGTCTTAAAAACCATGGGCATGAATTAAATTATGGAAACTTAATTCTACAGGATAGAAAAATATTTGGGAATTATTTTTATTTCAAATATATTATTCCCAAATGTTTAATGAGAATATGGATAAATGCAATTATATTTGAAATATTATGAGTGAAATTTCAAAGAGAACGTGGCAGAGGAAGGAGCTGGAGTGTTAGAGGAATCTGCAGGGATCATGAAATGTTTTTTCTGAAAACTGTCATTTGTAATCATAGTAGAAGATGAAACGTTTCGTTTCAGTTATTGTAACCGGTTGCACACTGAAGGAACTCAAATTATATAAGTGTTAGAGGTTCTGAGTTTATTAAGGGTGGGTAGAAGTGCAAGGGTACAATTCTGGTGGTTCTGGACTCTATTGTAATTTTTCTGGGACTGAATTGAATACATATGCAGAAGCATTTTGAATTGTTAATGAAAATATTCTAATGGCTATGATACGAGTTTTGTCTTCCTTCACTGTTTTTATTTCCTGTGTTCTTTAATTTAATTTACATTTTTGTCTGTTTAAATTGGATAGTTAAAAGCCTAGAATTCATCCCTTGATGATCTCGACTGAAAAAAATTAAATTGTGTGTATTTCTTCCTAACTAATTCATATTTCATTTTGTTAATGCTCTGATGAAGTTACTTGTTTTCCCCCTTTCCTCTTACACTCTAAAAACTTCAATTTACAACTTAGATTCATTGCCTCACTTAGCATTTATCCTCTGGAGAGTTCTATTGGCCAGTCAATGTTTTCATTCAATTTCAGAATTTTGACTCCATATCCCTGAGTGTCCCTCCTCTTCTTGGCGATTTTTTTTTATAAAAGGCCACAAAAAAAAACCAAATCTAGCCACCTATCCCTAAATAATATCAAGTGACATGAAAGAGCCCTCTCTGAGTTGAGCAGGATAGTGATTTAGCTCTAAGTTTGGTTGAAATAGTTACCTCTATCATTTTTCTATTCAACTGGACAAATTTTACAAAGTGCTAACACCACGTGTAGGATGAAAGGACACCATAAGAACAAAAGTCCCATGTTTGCGCAGTATATGGAAGCAGGAATGCCGAATCCATTACCAATAGGAGGATTATGGTGTGAGATATGTAAGAAATTGGGTCACGACCCTTATCACTGCACGATGATACAGAAATACCAGACAGTCCTAAAGAATTCATATTGCACCTTTTGCAAGTCAGTGGGCCATGACGATAAATACTGTAGAACTATGGAGCTGATGTGAGAAAGGACATCAGATGCATATATGGTATAGGTTGAAATGATGACTGGGCAAGTAGCACCACATTTCAATCATGTCCCAGCTCCATACAACACTACGCAACCACAGTATAATATTGTGCAACAACCATACAATAATGCACAACCACAGTACAACCCGACGCATCCTTAGTACAATACCGTGAAGTATAATCAGGTGCCTTAGTATAATGCGTCGAGAGGTGATTGAGAAGGATATAGAGGAGGAGGATGAGCCTAAGGAGGTTTCAGACAAGGCAGAGGACCAGTCACATGTCACAATTGTCAGCAACCAGGACATTATGCAAGGGAATTTCCACTTCAACCAGCAACTTGTATGTATTGTCACACATCGGACCACAATACAGAGGAATGTCCGACACTACTAGTGAAGATTCAGGAAAAGACGAACCAGAACAATGAGAATGTTAAGTGGATTTCCACTGAAGCAAGGGATGAAGGACAAAACATCAACATAGTTACCCGCGTAGGAGATAAAACAGGAACTGGCGCAGGTCAACAAGAACCAACGCAGAACCAATGGGTAAAGAAGAACACTGAACCCAGGAAGCAGTTTGACACGTAGAAGGAAAAGGATATCTTTAAAGAGGCCAGACAAGAATTTTAGAAGGAGGGCACAACACCAACTTCAACTGTGCAACATAACAAGGGAGCACCAGAATACGAGATGCCTCCATCAGTGGATCATACCAACGAAATGGAGTCCATATGAAAAGTAAGTATAATCAAAGGCTTTTTGAAATAATGCGTAAATATGTTAAGTGATCCATCATCTATGAAAATATTGCATAACATCCTAGAAAACTGTAGCAGCGAGACATAGGAAAAGATAGAACCTAAAATAGTTAATCACCTAAACACAAAAAGAAGAACCAGTAGGGAATTTAAACTGAATGATAACATTGGGGATTTCAATATGGGAGACATTATACTGGATCTAGGATCCGAAGTGAATGTATTACCGAAGAAGACATGGAAATGCATGGGAGAGCCAACATTGGAATACTCAAATGTCCAATTGAAATTATCAAACCAGCATAGAGTCCTACCAATAGGTAGAATGAAAGGAGTGACAATAGATCTTGATAGAGTGTGCACTAAAGAATATTT
>SNQJ01S0203388.1:0-16671 GCA_010110895.2 Picea sitchensis
TCATTGAGGGGGTTTCTACCCCTAATAGCAATTAATTCTTTTAAGATTGATTTTCTTTAGTGTTAGATTAGATTAGATTTCGTTTTTTTAATAATCCCTGTCAAGAAATACCATGCTACAGTTGTTTTTGCAGATTCCCGATCGAAGCACAACCACCAGAACAAGAAGATTCCACTTCAGAGAGACGAGCTTTCACGATGTTGAAACACCGCTGTTCAACACTGTTAACTTTTACGATGCTGAAACACCACTGTTCAGCACTGTTGTCCTTCACGCTGCTGAAACACCATCGTTCAACACTCTATACCACCAGACCACCACCGTTCCGCACTTTTGACTTTTCTCTGTTGCCGAAACACCACTGTCAGCAATCCGCCCCCTTTTCTCCATTACTGAAACACCAAACTCACACTTTTTTTTTCCCCCCCCACCTCGGCTCGACAACCTTTTTACCACTCCCTCACCATCCTTCATCGATGAAACAACTCCGTCCAACAATTGTTTCGCCTTTCCCCGATGCTGAAACACCACTGTTCAACACTTTTTTTTTCCACTCCCAGAATACTACAGTCCACCATTTCCTCACCATCCTTCATTAACGAAACAACTCCGTCCAACAATTGTTTCGCCTTTTCTTTTTCCGTTGCTGAAACACCATTGACAGTAACCCTTCATCATTTTCTCTGATGCTGAAACACCACTGTTCAGCACGTTCCACTTCTTCCCAATGCTGAAACACCACTGTTCAACACGTTTGACTTTTCTTCACGATGCTGAAACACCACTGTTCAACACTTTTGACTTCTTCCGATACTGAAACACCATTCATCAGCGGTTCTTCATCTGTTTTGTTCTTCTCTGTTGCTGAAACACCAGTATTTCACCATCGTCTGTCAGCAAACCCTCAACACAATCAAAGGTCTCCGCCACGACAGCACCACCACGGACAGGCATGATATCTGGTTGGCAGAACAAATCAAACGGTAAAGCGAGGTACGTAAATATTATGTAATTCAGTTAGACTATAGTTAATGAGAAAAGGTTTTAAGCCGTTATGACCATTCAAGTGCCATTATTACTAATCGCACTTGATGGGAGGAGAAGTACACGTCAAATCCACAATACCATCATTTCATCTGATTCTACCGCCGCCATCCCCACTTCATCACCTTTTCGCGCATTTAACCACTATTCCTGCATATAATCCCTCGGAAAACTTACTTTGTGCGAGAGCTGATACACAAACTCTCGACGCTGTATCTTACCAAGCTAGTAGCCATGGGAGGAGTTGTCATACGCAAAGAACCTGCCACCATAGCACTGCTCGAACACTATCCAGCAGCATATCAAATCTTCGAGCAAGCAAGATGGCTTAATTACTTTTGCAGGCTTCAAGGATATAATGAACAACAAGTCCTACAGTTTTCCTGAAATGTCCAGGAGAACCACTCTATCGTCGCAGGCGTCTACATATCAGTAACCGAAGAAGACATATCAGACGTCTCAGGCCTCCCCATTGACGGCACTCGAAAATTTAGCCGAAAGCATATCATCGGGGATGTCCAACAGAGCTTCTTCCTGCCTGAGGAAAGAATTGTATTGAAGGCCAGAGGTGTTCAGCTCAGTTCACTGCCACCCCCATGGCCGGAGGTCGCCAGATTCATCAAGAACTACCTGACCTGCAAAGGTCACTATCAAGTAGTCTATCAGCACGACTTCCTTTTGCTTTCTCATTTAAGGCATAACAGACGGGTCAATCTCCCCTATTATTTGCTGGGTTGTTTAAAGAATATGGCACATTACTGTCGAAAGGTAAAAGATCCAACCCTGTCACTTACCCACCACCGTCTTGTTCAATTACTCATCAACAGGGGTTTTGAACAACAAAACTGTCCACTGAATAACCCGCCCATAAACCCTCAACCAGCTGTTGAAATTCCCCAGGAGAAGCAACAACAAAACCCCCCAAACGTCCCCGAAGCACCCCATATCCCGCCCACAGAACCCACCAGTCCAGTCATTTCCCCTACCCCACCAAATCCACCCATTTAATGAGTTAGTTCACCGAGTTCATCTGCATGCCCTCCACACACTTTCCTATGAGGTCCACCACAAACCTGATGACTTGTGTGGGGTGGTTCTTCCTCACTAGCTTGCTAGCTAAGATTTGGCAAGCGAGGTGCACTGCGCCATTCTTTATAGAGGCTACCTTGTAACCTCGCTTCCATTTTTCTACCTCTCCATAATATTGTTTGATGTGTTATGCTAACGAACGACCTGAGGCCTTCCTTGGATAAAACTGCTAAGGTTCAGGACCGTTCACACTTAAAATTGGGATGTGGTGGATTATGTTGGATCCAGAGTAATCCTTCTATCGAGACATATATATCTTCCATGATAGCATGAAATAAGGAGTTTAACGCAAGCTTTAACCTCCTGGTGGTAGCCAAAATGCAAGATCTTCATCATGTTCAACACAGTGGACTATGCCAACCCCTTCATCCATGCTTGTGATATGAGGCGAGGTTTATTTTCGGTTTTCTTTGTTAAGTAGTGGTGGAGAGATAACATGGCATAGTTGTTCTAGACTCCTAAGTTGAATTCGTTTTTCTTCAGCATCGGGATATATCCTAACTCACTCTCGACTATGCGAATTCATTTCAGAATGTATGAAGTGAATACAAAGTACTCAAAATCTCGAGGGATACTATCATGGTTAACAATTCCATTCAAGGGTGGAATATACTCAGGTAGGATCGATGGGATCTTCTTCGCATTAGTTATATCAATGCGGTGCTTTCTTATATATTAAGTTATGGGGTTGACACAGGAGGAATGATGTCCAGTCGAAGGGGAATCCTGCAGTCCCCTAGTCGATGATTCCTGGATACCTTCAGATATCATTCTGTTGGCCATTATATTCTTAATAACTTCCTCGATAGACTTCTCCAATTCGCTAGGTTTGCCCGACATTCTATCTTTTAACTGACATGCAAGGTAGACAAATAGATAGGCAAGGTCTAGTTTCAGATAACACAACTCGACGTTTGGAAAATTATCTTCTTATATCAGTCAATAATGGGTAGAAAAAAGTGGTCCCAATGCAATGACCGATGAGTTAAATAAGCAGGTTATCACGACGGATCTTCCAACAGCCAAGAAATGCTTCCATCAATGTAAATATATATGTTATGACATGGTCCCAACGTCCAAAAGCGGTCCATAATCCTATAAATATGTTTTCTAATCATTCTGGAGCGTCATTCTAATGGTCGAGGTGCCTCCAGCAGTCATATAACTTCACCAGGGTGAATTCCAATTCCACGTGGACCTGTTGTTCCAGCGAAGTTCAAATCTTGTGAACCTGCTTCCTCTGAGATTCCAGTCTGCAAAGTCTTACATCTAGTTTCTATAACTTATTGTAGCTTTTCCAACTTATCTTTCTTTTTATTGAGCTTCCTTGCCTTCTTTTGTGTTATTTGAGTCTCTCTAATTGTTTCTAGAATCCTCTTTCCATTTTTAATCGTATCTTCCCCTAGCATAGCGGCTTTGCACTATTGAGGTGCCCTTAAGGATTCTACAGTTAATATCCCTTTTCTTAACACTTCCTGAATGGGAATACTTCTTTCTTGAATAGATAGGTTCTTCAATCCTTCTTTCATTCTTTCAACCTTGATAGCTAATTCTCTTTCTTTTTGTCCCTCCTTCATTTTTACTTTGTTCGATTACTTCGAATGATCCTATTGTTCTTCTATTAGTCGATCTATTATCCTAGCTATGAAATCCATTAATTCCTTCTATTTCTTTTTTGTAGCTTCTTCCTCTGCTTTTCTTCTGATATGATCCTTCTCAATGCAAGTCTTACCTAGCAATAGTGGGAAAGGGGCATTGTCCACAACAAACCTAATGACTTCAAAATCTTCTTTAGTCTATGTTCCGTGAACTATAATAAGTATAGTAGTAACTCTTCCACATAAGGTTATCATATTTCCCTTAAACAAGCCTATCCTTCCCAACAAAGGTACCACATTAGGCTTTCCCAAAATTTCCCAAGTTTCTTTTCTCATAATATTCACTTTTATTTCTTCATCCAAGAACAATCTATGTTAAAGTCTTCTATTCTTCCACTTATGCATTATTTTTCTTTCAAGATATCTGGTAAACTAAAATCTTTATGAACATCCATCATTTCTTTCAATTGTAATAATGTAGTATGAAATTCCTATGACCCTTTCTCTTTATGGATTAGCATGCCCTTAGTCTCTTGACTTTCTTCATAGTTCTCTTATCTCATCTTCATCCCTTCAACTTTAGGAATAATCCTTGGACAATCATCAACCTCATGACCAACAAACTTACAACAAATATAAATAGGGCCTACCTCAGGACATTCCTTAGCAAGATGTCCTGACCATCAGCAATTATAACACAATGTCAATCCTCTTTTTCTTTTAAATGTTCCCCAACCTTTTATGTACTGTGCATCTCCCCTAGGATCATAGTGTTGGACCTGCAATCTGCATAAATTCTTTCTAGGTTCTTCCATCCACTTATTAGTCCAAAAACTCTTTCAATGCATAGGAATAACATATCTTTCTTCATTTCCATTAAATTTACTCAAGTCAACTCTTTCTTTCAACTGTGCCCTAGCCTTCAGAATAGGACAAAATCTATTAAACATACTTAAGTTCATTCTTTCAAAACAAAAATTTTCACTTATCTTTCACTTACCAAAGCACAAAGATTTATTCTTTAGGATATTACCTCTTTTCTTTAGATCAAATTACTTTCTTATCACAAAGATTCACAAGTCAAGTAGAGTAATGCACACTTCAGCAACAGATCTATGCACAAACCTTCTCTTTTTATTTACTTCAGTTCCCAACAATCACAGTTTAGGTCCCAGCAATGGAATTGTTTGTTGGCATAGGGGCAGACCTAGGGTTCATAGATAAATAATGCACCAACAAAACCTTGAATACCAACCCTTTCGACAACACCTGCGAAGTAGGTGAAGTATCACCTGATATAGAAGCGGGGGGGGGTTATAGGACACAAGTGTCTGTAACCAGATTAGGACACAGATCTATGATAATATCACTCCACAAAATATTTTGTTAATGCATAGGAAGCGACATGCATTAGTTTATTAATCCTATTAACACCGCAAAACATAACAAAAGATATATCATCACAGTAACAACAAATGAAAATATATCCTGAGCACTTAGCACTTAGCATTATAAGTTAAATCTAGCATTCATTTACTCCTTAACATAAGAAAAGTAGTTAAACAACAAAAGATATATCTATTATACATCATAATCAAAACACTATGAAGATTCATAATAGAAATAACACAGCAAAAAGAACACCATGAGACACCAGATATACGTCGTTCACCCCAGGGTGGGGCTACGTCCACAAACCACTTCACCTCTTTATTATTCACCAAGATATTACATTCATTCACTCCTGTGCACTAAGCCACAGAGTTGAGCTTCGCACAAGCCTGGAGATATGTGCACTAAGCACTAGATCCTCCTTTCAAAAACAAGGTCAAATGCATAGAGCCAAACTTATTATCACAACACTTATGACCTTCTACAAAATCATAGTCGAGCACAAAGCCTCGACCATATACACTTCTTTGCACAAAATCATTTATGTTCACACATAACTACTTGCACTTAGCTAATTCTACAATACATTCTTCTTTATTTATACTTTTACAAACCCTTAAAATACGACCTAAAAATGGTAAAATCCATGGGATGACATCCCATAAACCCGTTACAAAACCCTAACCCAAAATTAGGTGAGATCCATGATCTCAGCTCTGTCGTGTGATCTTACTTCGATCAACATGTTGAAGTCCAAAAGTGGGCCAAACTAACCAAAGTTTCCCCCAAACTTGGTAGAGGGCCAACAATATCAAATGGCCAATTGTTCAAATTCTATCCCATTCCATATGCTCAAAGACCATTGCAGAGTTGTCCCTTTCCATCTCCAATAATTTCAAATTTTATTTATATTTCGATTATCTAATTTTTTTATTTTATTTTTATCCTTGTCAATAAGAATAAAAATGTATCCATATTTGTAGGATCCTAATTTAGAATCCAGTTCAGATGTAGATAATATTCCACCAATTCAAAAAATTTGGAAGATATTATCGGGAGAAACATACCGCAAGCAATTGGTAGATGAAAATGGACAATCGCTTTATGATTCCAATAGTAACATGTCATCTTCCATCCACAACCTTGAGTCGACAACTGTAATAATTAATGTTGGGTATATTGTAATTTGAACAAACTAGTTCTGTTGTTCTTACTAATATCATTGATGTACTAATGCTCAATATTTTTTAAATTAGGATTCTGATGATGAGTGACCTACCTATCATCTTTTTTTTCACCCCACTACAATGTCAAATCAAGAGAATGTTTCAATAAGAGCACAAATCGGAGAGGAAGCATAGAAATAATGGTTGAGTGAACCACCTATTTAATTCCCACTATGTCCAGATTCACCAATTAGGAATGACTACATAAATAATAGTTCTTCACAAGTTGACAATGGAGTCAATGAAATAGAGTTTGGTATAAATGATTATTTATGAGATACAATTTCCATAGAGACAATGTTATTATTTTCATTCCATAATGATGAGCGAGGGGACAATGCTCATATCATTGATACCTTATTCGAAATTCTGAAATTTTCTTCCACCACCCCTCTCTTTAGACCTAGCTGGTCAAAGTCTATCTAGTTGGGGACAACAATGTTACTATAGAAATTGAAAGAAAATTTTGGCATGTCAAACACATGTTTCTCGGTAATATTGAGGTAATTGACCATCATTAAGTCCCTTATAATTTGAGAAATCTTGTCACACAATCAACATTAAAAATGATCGGTTTTATGAACTTTAAATGACATTGTTGATTTCTATTGCCCACTAAGTACATGTTATTCAAATATAAGGTTCTTTCGAGTGATAATTTCTTGCTCGGTAGCTGTAGAGAGGTAAAGTAGATGTTGAAAATATTGGGTGTTGAGTACATATCATATCATGCATGTCTTAATGATTGTATTCTATATAGAGGATAATATGTAGACAAAGAAATATGTCTGAAATGTGGGCCTGAAAATATCATAAATCAAATAAAAACGGTAAATCACATGGTCCTTCGCATAAGATATTGAAGCATGTGCCTATAATCCCAAGGATTGAAAGGCTCTTTCTTTTTTAAAGAATTAGCTATGTTGTAGGTATGGAATGAATCACACATAAGTGAGTTGGGAGTTATTTGAGTCTCAACGGATTCAATAGCCATGAAGCATATAGAGGATACATGGCCCAAAAAATTCAAGGATGAAGTACAAAGTCTATGAATCAACATATCCATTGATGGTGTCAACCCATATTCCTTCCAAAACACCAAATATTATGTTTGGTCTGTATTAGTGATCAATAACAATATCCCCCCGTAGTTGTCTATGAAGAATGCCTATCTTATGTTTTCTCTTATAGTCCTTGGTATAAGACAAGTGAAGAATATGGATGTCTACCTACAACCATTGGTAGATGAATTGAAGAAATTATGGAAAGGTATAGATGTATACGATGAATCAAGACCCATCGCAACAAAGAGTAGTTTTAAGTTGTATGGCATATGTTCCTACACCACACATGATTATCGAGCATTAGGAGTTTTCTATGGTGAATTACATGTTTATTGATTTGTTTATATCACGTAATAATATTTTTTGGCATGTTTAATTCATTGATAGTTTTCTAATGTTTGTCATTAACATTCTCTGTATACATCAATAATTTTCTTGGTCTTTTTAACAGAAAACATTTACATCCATGATGTAAATGTTGTGGACCTTACCTAAAGGCTAGGTGGTCCAACCACTACAAAAAGCCAATTCTGATTGCACGAGTGTTCTCCCAGGAATAACACCCTTATAGAAGAGAAAAAATCACTTTCAATGGTAAACCAAAGGGAACCTAGAGACTTGAAATAATGACACAAACATAATGGTTTAGAGCATATGAGAGAGAGAACCATAAGGAGATAAAAAAATCGATTCAAATTGGGAGCCTATGTTCAATGATCCATAATTATTAGACACCTATGTTGAGAACACCCCATTGGGAGGAAAATGAAATCTTCCTTTTATGAGCTCCCATATTGCAGGATCATCTTAAGATTTCCCACTTACTCGATCCATTGCATACATTTAAAAATGTTTAATCTTCTTCTTTATGGAGGCGCATATCATAAAAATAAAGTGACACATTGGTTGTTAGGATAGATCTTATTTCTTCAAAATGTAAAAAAAACATTGACCAGAAAAGAAAGTAGAGGAAAGGTTGGTCCCTCTTGGTCTTTCAAAGAATTTGATGACTCATGGATATTGAATAAATCTGATCATTCCTTGCCAAATGAAGTTATATTTGGTGTGAAGGTGCCTTATTTATATGGGTCTTCACTATGGCACAACTTCAACGTAGATAATACCATTTGTTAGGGTTAAACTTACATGACCATTTGAACCTCTAGTACATATGTCAAAACATGATTTTATTATTTTTTTTATAAAATGCATCCCATGGGATAAAACATACTTAATTTTTTATGTGTTTACTTTGTAGTGTCATTATCCTCTACTAGTGAGTGGGTGTTTGAACCATGACTTCCCCCAAGACCCACGACATGCCATATCTAAATTATATTCATTTTTGTGTTGGATCACATCAAAGGAGATTCATATTGATAAAATTCCACTATGGCGTCAAGAGATAGTTTAGATTTTTTGTATGTTTGAGAAGGAACTGCAATTGAGTTTCATGGAATTGTAGGTTCATCTTCTAAGTCACCCTAGTAGATGAGGTTGAATTAGTCAGTGATTCTTCTATCATTGGATGTTCTTCTTAGAGGGTACATGAACAAATTGAAAGGATTTGCTCGAAAATGTAACAACCTCCTAGTTACGACAACAACGTTGATAGCAGTGCAAATTTTTTGTTTTAAAGGTGTGTGCATGTGTGGAGGAGGGAAGCGGACTCCCCTTTGGACTCGTCACCACTAGGAATACTAGCAAGATGCAACCATAGAAGATCTAGCAAAGAATACAAGATGCACAACAAGTAAAACATGCAATGACGACCCATGCATAAAGTAGCGCTATGCGAACATTTAATGACATACTAGGTTATGCACAATCACGAACATAGAGGGAAGAATCCATGAGAACAATACTATTCTTTACTTACGGAAAGAAGGCGTTTAATCTTAGTTCTGCTCAGGAGAGAGAGAAGGTCAGATAGGCTCACAACCAACTGCTCAGGCAGAAACTATTAGCTATCCATCGGTGTCTCAAGAGTTGAAACCCTGCCTTTAAAGGGCTGAGACTCTTGATACGACCTTTGGATTCTTTACATGAAATAATCACACATGCAAGCAATCTCCTAGGGCTACCTAGGGTGTCTACATCCTTCGATACAAGTGACCCCCATACTCAAGCTTGTTGACCAAGTACAACAAAGAGATAGCGCCGCGACCATAACCTCTGGGGAAGGTCTTGAGAACAAAATGACTCAACAACGACAAACCATTATTACGACAAGGCCTTATCTTCTCCTTCATTAGCATTAAGTACCAAACCACCATTCCCTTAAATGTCCACTAGTCAAAGAGTGGCCAATTCTACTCTTAATTAATGTAAAATCAATTTAATTGTGAGTTCTCGATGCTAATGCAGAATAACTGTTTGTAACATTAATAATTCACAACCATACTATTGATTTACCTACAATACATTCCAAATAAGTCATGTCAATTTTACCTTTAAATCTTATCGAGGGGGGTAAGTATCATAATGGACAAAATTTGCTTGAACCCCAATAAACATAATATATGATAGATAATGGCGTATTGGAAGATAAATAGTAAGGGTCCCAACATTGGGATGTCATTAAAAAAATCTGCCATTTTACCTCGCCTCACAGGCTAGCATCATTACATTTATAATATAAGGTCCTTGCAATATAGTTATCTGGTGTCCTAAGAAAACTACAAGGATATCGTCTAACCACTTACAAATTTTCCTAAATCCATTACTTAATATTTCCTTTAAGCAAGTAACATAGAAAATAACCTTATCATAACTTTAACATAAATTTAATCAATACATTATTCCAACTTTACCATGAACAACGATGGAATTTGGAACAAGCCTTATCCTAAATATTGGTATCAATACCCCATCATCACCTAGTTGTTTAAGTCCACCCAATGTTACACCCTTACCCTGTGTCCATATATAAAAACAACATGGTATCTATAACAATATCGTCATGTTTAAAATAACATCATGACATCATAATTAAAAGACAATATGTAATATGACAATATTTAGAATTGATCATATTTAAAGAGTATGAAAATTTAGAAGGGACCGGAAATATTAACAATTAAAATGCCACTATTCAAAATAACCACTTTAACAATAATTAAAAAATGCCAATATTTAAAATAACCTAATCAACAATAACTGAAAATGCCACAATCCAAGATAATCATTTTAACAGTAATTAAAAATGCCAATACTCAAAAACCAATTTGTCAATAATTAAACATGCCACTATTCAAATAACCACCTTAACAATAATTAAAAAAAGCCAATATTCAATGTAACCAAATTGACAATAATTAAAAAATGCCACTATTCAAAATAACCAATTTAACAATAATTAAATGCCAATAAAAAAGGACACAAGCCACATTACCGCCAATTTTTCCTAAGCAATACTAATGCTATATTTTACACGGCACTTATGCTTGCCTTTTATAATTGCCCAATAAAATAATAACGGCCACATTACTACCACGTTTTCCTTAAACAACATTAACATGGCAATTTAGTATGGCAGGTTATATTGCGATTTGGTTTCCATTCAATTAACGGTAGTCACGGTAATTTAATTTGGTTTGAAACATGCTGCATTTATAATTGCCCAATAAAATCCTCTTGACCACATTCGCACCCATGTTTCCCTAAACAACGTTCTACGGTGTTATTATGGCGGGCTATTGCGGTTGTTGGAAGGAAGCAAAGGTGCAGCCTTCAAGTATAACGCACAGGTGTCGGGTTCATTGGTTAAAATGAAGGAATGTCCTACGTGGAAGGCGCTTGGTCAGAGGACGGAGACGTAGAGGAAAAAAGAAATAAGAAAGGAAGCATTGCAGTCCCCAATGGGGACCTCACCCTTGATGTTATAACGGAATATTGGGAATTTAAAAGCGAGTTCGAGACAAACCTCTCCGCGCGTTAACCCAAAGGGATGACGGATTACCGAGGTGGCCAGGAAATTCCGAGGATTCCGAGGAAGGGTGTGATTATATCTGATCTGCGTCCTAATTTCAGCCCTCATATTATTATCTTCATCAGTTCATCCATCCACCAAAAATATATCGCAAATCAACTAATTCCCAACTAATAGATTCCTTGAGGAAGACGTATAGAATATCCCCATGGGTCCTTTCCGTCAACCATTTTCACAATCTGAGCATACAAATGTTGGAAATCGAAATCTTTTGTCGATTAAATTGCATTTTAAAAGTATACATTATCACAATCTGGGCAAACAAGTGTTGGAAATCGAGTTTTGTTGATTAAACAGTATTATTAAATGTATACATAAATTTAGCGCCCTGAAATCGGAGAAATCCGATCATACAAACTCAATAAATCCACAATTCCAATTTAGGGACAAGATTGATAAAAATATCAAAATATCAGATACGTCAGACCCATAAATACATTCCTTGAGGAAAAGGCAGTAAGCACGCCCAGGAAAATTAAGGACACCCACGGAAACAAAAAGGGCACACTGTAAATAATAAAAATGAGTTGGAATCAACACGCCTTAAATAAGGACACACGGTAAATAATATGCCCACTAGATTAGCGACTTACTGTCATACCTAGACGCCCACAGGGAAAAAGAGGAACCCCACATTCCAATGAATTGAGCTGTGGGGAATAAAGCATACGAGGAAGATTTCTCCAGGGTAAAATAAAAGCGAAAATCATGCCAAAAATCACCGAAACCATACAAGCGTACCAAAAAATGAACAACCATAAACCCAATACAAGTTTCCAGGAAACCTAAGCGTACGAGAAATAAAATGAAATGACCAAAAGCAGTTTACAGGGACAACTTTGAAAGGCATTTCCAGAACTGATCGCTAATGTTGTTCTTCAGAAATTACCCCTATTTTTTTTGTTTTGAATTTTAAGGAAAAGTGATTTACCTCTGAGTACTATCATAATCTCAGCAACAATTCACTAAGCATTCTACTCTACTCAAACATGAACATACCGTTTCCCTGTTGCTTGCCGCAATGAACTCATGTGCTATGTGCCGCTTCCGCCTTCAATGCTTACGCTCATGCGCTGTCGTGAAGACTCTGGTACCTCCTAGCTAAATGCTAGGGGTAATCTCCTTCCACCTTAGCTGAGGTACCAAGGGGCCACACACATTCGGAACAATAGCCTAGCTTCTCGGCTAGCCTCCAAAGTGAGCTACCCTCAGAATGTTGAGAATCCCCTAGCGCCTACAAAATCGGATCCGGTCTCTAGTCATGACATATGACCACCAATGGTGAAAAGTCCCTTATTTCCTTACCATCTCCTGTCTTTTATCCTCCTTTTGACCTAATCCCATTAGGTTTTTCCTCAAAAACTCTAAATCCATTTCTTTTAAGTTTTTTAATCAAACCCTAAAATTCCCCTCTTTTTCAAAAGTCACGCATCCCTACCTTTTCCATAAATTATTTTCTTTTCATTAAGCTCATTTCCCCTTTTTTAAAACCTAAAAGGTAGATGCACTAAATAAATCTTTTCATTTATTAGCCATGTAACGTACTTAATAGCCTTCAAATTAACTATATTAATTAAGTTTCCCATTTTTAGTGGGTTGTGGTTTACCTTTGTATTTATAATCACTAAAATAAATCTTCATTTTAGTGGTGGTCATATTTTTATATTTAATCATTTAAGTGGTGGACATGTTTTGTATTTTATATTAAATATGGTAAAAAAATGTTTTGAATTTCATTACCTAGAAAAGAAAGGTTAAAGACAAAAGTTTCCCCCCCCCCCCTTTTTTTTTGTAAAGACAAAAGATGTATAATGTCTCATAAATAAAGAATAGAAGAGTAATTAATCCCATTTTATTAATCCCCCCTGTTTATTTATTTAATGTGCTTGTGTTCTTTCACACATTAGGAATCAATTTCTTCCTTGCATAATTTTTTTTTTTTTTTAAATCCTAGCTTTTAGTTGAATCCTTACTCTCTCCAGTAACCCTAAGAGTTTTATGAAGACCCAACCAGTACCTAAGTGGGTTGTTGTGTGAATTTGCATTTATGCTAGGGCCTTCTTTTTTTTTTTTTTTTTTTTAAGGTCCACACTAAATTTTATTTTTCTTACCTAGAAAGTCTTAGGCTTAGGGCTTAGATTATGAACTAGGCTTGATTGGTTAGTGGAATTGCTTAAGGGTTTATTCGGGTGTTGATGACTTAGGGCTGTTTAGGCTGACTCCTTCCTCACATTATGCGGCGTTCCTTGGGGGCCTTTCCCGCATTAACTCCGAGGTGCCCTTTCATGGCTAGTTTCTTTTGATACTGACGTGCCCTTGAGTTACCATGTGCTCGAGGTGCACTCACCAAATGGACTGATTGAGGTAGACATATATAACCCACAGGTCGATGACACTCCAGGCGAATTGAACTTGTAGGAATGGGGTTCTAAGGGTCGTCCCCATGTATTGCGCACCCCTTAGAGATCATGGAAGGCGTAGAGTGATGCCCTCGCGGCATCATGGATCCTCTTGAACTAGGTGTCGTTAGCAGTTCGAGCCATGGCGGGAGGTGATAGCGGTGGTGGTAGAGGCATTGTCACCTCTCCCCTCAACCTCTCACGCAAATCATGTGTGGCCCCTTTACTCTATATGTGTGAGTTTGGTGGGCAAGATATCGTCATCTCACATCATCAACAATCATGTCGAGTATCGACAACAAATCATCAAATCGAATGAAACATCATATTAAACATATCACCCAAAAGCACACTCCACGACTCGGTCCGAGGTCAAGGGGGGTTCTACAAATGCCTCTGCATCCTCAAGGTCAAAACCACTGCACACTCAATAAAGCGGAAGTAAATAGCACTTGTCTACATCAAATAGAAACACATCATGTCATCTGTCAATCATCATAACCAAGTATAAATGGTCTACATCGCCAAAATTCCAGATCACTTGCTGACAAGTGTCCTCAAATAATAAGTGTTCTCCCGAGTGCGCCGAGGAGAAGCCCGGGATATTCTGAGAAAAGGAAAAAATAGAGGGTTTATGGAAAGGGGTACATATTATATGAGTCTTTCTATTATGCCGGTGAGTACATCAATCGATCAACAACACCTAGTGTGTTGATTTGGGATGATGAAATGGATGAAGAAAAAAGAGAACTTCTCAAAGCGAATGGAAAAATGTGTTTGAAAAGTGAAGTAACTTATATTTTGTCAAATTTCTACATGGTAATTATTCACACTAAACTTCATTATGTATATTTTGATATGATACACACTATATGTTGGTTTCTTTTCATGAATACACACACACACACACACACACACACACACACATCAACACATTAAGAAATTGATGCCATGAATAAATCCATTCTTTACAATTAGGAGGCAACCGCAGTTAAGGGTCACATTGTACGAACAAAGGAGGAGGAAATGGGGCAGTGTGAAAAAATTTAGATGGTTGAATGGTACAATCATGCATTATCCTCATCATTTATAAGACAATATGTTAATTATATGCCCCAACAATTGGGTTTCTGACCAATTCAGAGATAAATACAGTGCATCTGGTCGTTACCCACGTGCAGAGGATGCACTAAACATGGGGATTAGTTGCAACAACTTGGTTATAATATCTTTGTGTACATTTTAACTTCATAATTTACCTTAGAATTGTAAGATCTATATGTTGTATTTTATTGGTGTGTGCTTAAGAGGATGCACTAAACATAGGGATTGGGTGCAACAACTCGGTGATAATCTCTTTGTGTACATTTTTAACTTCATAATTTACCTTAGAATTGTAAGATCTATATGTTGTATTTTATTGGTCGACTTATTATAAATATTCCACTATGATTTTTCACTTTTTTATACGTGCATTTGTTCCCATCTATGTGGGAATATGGACATCATTTTCACAGAGAGGATGTTGATGATGGATCCATGACACAACACTGTGGAGTGGAAGTTGAGTTCGACCAATCTACTCATTCTAGACACAACAATCAAAACCTAATATGGGGGACTTTAGGTTATGTTGGAAAGATACAAGAGATCATTCGAGTGGACTTCTCTTCTTTCCAATGTGTTATTTTTAGGTGCAATGGTGGGATACCTTTGGTACGAATAATGTAAAAGAAGATCATGATAGTGGGTTGATATGTATCCACTCTAGAAAGATGTGGGATGAAGCTAAGGAGTCTTATGTTTTCCAAAAACACTGCAACCAAGTGTTTTTCTAGCCAGATGTGTTGGATAGGGATCAGTGGTTTATATTAAGACACACCTTAGATAAAAACATGTTTTTGAGAACATCAGTGTTATCATGTGAAGTAAGGAAGATAATGAGGGTGATGATAACATAGAGTAATATGTACATGTTTTATTTCATCATTAATATTGTTATTGTATCTTTTTGTTATCTTTATTTTGCTAATTATATATTTTTTTATTCATCTTGTAATAGAGGAAAAGTTAAGTTAATTATAAAAAATCTTTGAAAAAGTTTAGTTGATTAACGGTCAATTTGATGCTTAATGTGTTTGTATTTCAAATTATTTGTGATGGATTGAATGATTCATAGATATATAATTTTATATTGTTATTTGAACATATTTATATGTCGATGCATGTTTAATTATATTAAATTTTAAGTATTATTATCATGATAAAGTACTAACAACATGTTGGAAAAATTTTGCCAAACATTTTATAGTTGAAATTTGAGATAATTGGTAAGATTCGCAAAGATTTTTACACTTGAGCATTTGAGTTGTGAATATTTTAAACCATGCATGAGTTATTTAATTAATTTTTTTTTATTTTATATATATGCAACAACATATAATATTTGTATAGTTGGCAACATGTTTAGATATTGAATGGTAATATTTTAATTTACATATTTTCTTATTTATCCTAATAATATATGTTGATATTATCAGTAATAATATGGTTGATATGTGTATTTAATAGTACAACCTTTTTTATGATATATCATGATGATTAAAAAAATGAGTTTATGTTCATGTATTTTGTATATTTAAAAGTAATATATTTAAAAAATAATGTGGTTTATAATCTAAAAATTAAATTTCTCACAGGATTTTGTGATAACTTGGTTTTTAACTAAAGTGTTTGTTAGTTTACATAATTTTATCATTGTTTTTGGTAATATTTATAAAATTATGCCCCCAATGTTGAGTAAAACCACAATTAATGAAGTAATTTAAAATTTAATAGCAATCAACTTACGAAATATTGAAAAAAATA
>SNQJ01S0203389.1:0-16670 GCA_010110895.2 Picea sitchensis
GATCTAAGACATCTGATTTTTGTCTCTTTTTCATTTTCAACTAGGGTCTTAAAAGCTTTGAATTTGTTAAGTGCTTCTGATTTTTCCTTGAGAAAACATACCCAATCCATTCTAGTAAAATCATCAATGAACAACATAAAGTAGGACTCTCCTTGCAAACTGTTGGTCCTTGTAGGTCCATAGAGGTTGATGTGATCAAGCTCTAAAGGATTTGAGGTTGAAGATTCTTTTGTTTTGAACCTTATTATAGTTTGCTTCCCTATTTGACAGTGTCTACACATAGGATTTGAGGGTTTTATGATCTTTGGCAAGTTTCTTACTGCCCCAAGATTGCTAACTTTCACTAAATTGTCAAATTTAATGTGCCCCAACCTTCTATTCCATAGCCAACTTTCATCTACTAAATTTATATGACACTCCTCATTCAATTTTGTATTTAGTATATATACATTCTCGGGAGTTTTAGGAGCAGTACCAACCAATTTTCCTGAGTCCTCTCTTCTAATATCACATTTATGGGAATCACAGATGCAAATGTGTCCCTGACCACAAGTTTGGATGACACTTAATAGGCGAGGTTTCATTTTTTCAACAAGCAACACATCCTTGGATTTGTCTTTTCCCAAACTCACAGTGTCTTTCCCAAGTATGTTACTTGAAGCGTTGTCACCAAATGTAACTTTACCCTTTTGTTTCTTTAAGTTTAGAAACTTTTCCTTGTTTCCTGTCATATGTTTTGAGCACCCACTATCAACATACCAAAGATCTTATTTGTCTTGAGCTTTCAAGGCAATGAGACATTCCTCTTTTGATGTTTTTTCTTTCCAAAGCTTCTTTTGCTCTCTAATGAACTTTGGGTTTTTTGAGACTTCCATTATTCTGCAACTATTGGCCTTATGTCCATAGTTATCACATCTGAAGCATTCTAGATCCCCTTCTTTTAGAGGTGAAAATGAGTTACAGTTTCTGCTTTTAACTTGATTTAATGTTTTCTTATCTTTAAGGTTATATTTCTTAACCCTCAATTTTTTCCTTCTATATGCTCTACAATTCATAGCTTTGTGTCCGAAATTAGAGCATGGAAAGCAGTAACCAAAGAAAATGTGAGGATACTTGTTTTGATAAACCTTCTTTGGTGTTGTCTTATATTCCTTCTTGATGGGTGGAAGTAGTCCTCTGGAGTTCTGATCATTACTTGTCTTCTCTTCATCTTTCTTGTTGAATGCACCGAGGAGAGAAGATGCATAATATTTTGAGTTCACTTGGTTTTCTTTTTGTGAACAACCTATTCCATTTTTATTACTTGAATCCCTTTGTGTGGTAATAATATTATCTAATACTTTAGAGCTATTTTCATATCTTGTTTGAATGAGTTTTGCATCAGGTTCTTTTCTCAGATGAACTATTTATGCCTCCATCTTTTCACAGGTTATTTGTTTCTATTTAAGATACTTTTCCAAAATTTCTTCCACCCTATTTGCTTCTAGGATTTGGTTTTTCAGATTGCTCATGAGTTTCTCCATCTCCTTTTCTTTATGTTCATGTTTTTCCTTTTGTTCAACTACAATACTTTTCAGTTGTCTATATATGGTTTTGTATTTTCTTAATTCATCCAAAGCACTGAGAAGTTCTTCTTCCATATTAACCTCTGCTTCATCTTTTGACTTTTCCTCATGCTCAATTTCTTATATATTATTAGGTTCTTCAATACCTAGAAAAAAACTTCATCATCATCATTGTCACTGGATTTTGATGAACTGTTGTTTTCTTCTTTTGAGTAAAAATTCTTTTTCCCTTTGTAAAACCCTTTTTCTGTAGTTGGGTTTTTCCTTCTTCTTGTATTGTTTATTTTTGTCTTCTTCATCTTCAGGGTCCCCCTTGGGATAGGGACACTAGGCTACAAAATGGACAATCTTGCCACAATTAAAACATTTGAAAGGTAGCTTGCCTTTGTACTTCCCTGATCCTTTCTGAAGTTTTTTAATAAATTGGCTTCTTCTACATCAGATTCTTCATGATGGTTGGGTTGAGGCTTTTGCTTCTGATTTTTTGTTTTCTTGAGCACCTTGAATGTTGCCTCTCCTTTTGGAAGGTTCTGATGTCCTAATATTAACTCATAGGTTGTGATGATTCCATACAATTCATCCATGGTGAGTTTATCCATATTTTCTTGATCTTCAAGAGTGGACACTTTAGGATTGTATAGAATAGGTAGTGTTCCTAATATTTTTTCAACTAGATCATTGTCGGTACTTCTACTCCCAATCCTCTTATTGTATTAACAATATTATCAACTCTTCGAAATTACTCTGAGATATTTTCTTCATCCTTCATTTTAGACCTTCTTTGCTTTGAGAGTCCGAAGTTTGGCCCTTTACGCTTGGAATATCATGCATATATAGTTTCCAATTTATCGCAGTTTTGGCCTTGGTCAGCGCCACAGTGCGTCCTCTCATAGGACCTTCTCTTCTTACTCGGGCTGAAGAACTAAAAATCTCTTCTAATTTCCTATTAGGAATTATGCACCTGATTTCTTCAAACATCCCCTTCTTTGGCTGTGGGGAATCGAAACTTCAGCGGCCATAAGTTCCTTTGTCGATCGGGCTCGAATCCTCCCGGAGACCCGATGGCGATCAGCGACTTTATCTTTCACGCCGGGACTTACGCTGTTGGGATTTTCCTTATGGGATATGTCGCTGCACCGATATGGTACTATGTTACAGGCTCGGATACGGCAGAAGCAGCCGTGCACACATGCACATTTGCGCCCATTTGCTTCTCCGGGACGGGTTCACGGGATCGCGAATCCTAATCCCAAAGGATTCAGGACTTATCTTTTCCCGATCTCTGATATTATGCCACCTGTCTTCCCTAAGCACATTTGTTGTGGCCCACCGACTCTCCCGATATGGCGTTTAGCGACTCCGGGGTGCAATTCTTGGTCCTTGAAAACCAGATTCTCGAACCCCGTTCCTTGGATCTCAACCTACGTCCTCAACAATGAGCGATTTGGTCTGTTCGGGATTCGGCTACCGATATCACAATTCTTATTACAAATTTGGGCCATTGCGAATCCCGTTACGATATCACGCGTAGCAGGTCAGAAGCTGACTCCTATGGCGCGGATCAGCGATACCCTCGACCGAGACCTCTGCGCTTGCACTGATAACTACGCACCTCCATGAGATCTAATATTTTCAGACTTCTTGAAATCTCCTCGGAGGAGGGATTTTGACCGTCTACATTGTTCTTCCTTATGCAATCCGCGAAATGGCGAAGAGTCTCTCCCACGAGACTCATTACGCCAACCTCACGATGCTTCCCTCGAGTTTCAATGAAGTAGCTTCCTGCGCGGCTTATCCTTCCCGATTAGATTCCAAAGGCCTACTCCTCCACGAGCTTTTCCGCCAGCTTCAATCTTTTGGAAACTACTTTTACACACTCCTTACGGCAATCCTTCAAATACTTATAAGTATTTCGTTTCTTCGACCCTGTGCAATCCCCTTGCGACAATAGTCCTTCAACAACTCCCCCAGGTTGCAAACTCTGAGAATATACTCGGCCAACGCACCCCTTGCACAGCTCCTGTTCCTGTCTACACTTATGCGGAAATGAGAACAAAAGCTAACTCTAGTTGAACCCTTCTATCAACGCCTCCTTGCGGACGACTTAATTGCCTCCCTTGCGGGGAATCCTTGCTTTCCGGATAGAGAGCAATTAAACTCATTTCATTTCCTCTTCGTTCAATCTCAACACATGAAATTATACACACAACATAATAGCAATGCATAGCAGGAAATAAATACTCACGAGCACATCATTCAACACACATACGCAGAGAATAACCACGGTGACCATGGTCTGAATCAATTTAGATCTCTATTAATTCAAATTGTTTGTACATGGGTGTTCTTCTCACAGTTCTCACCTTCTCCTATGCTTTCGATTCTTCCTAATTTTCTGAACTATGTTACAATGAATTCACAATGGGGGTGTCTATATCCGTTCTCCCTCTTTCTTCTAGAATTGTCTAGTCTAATATTAAAATCCTATCTCAGTGTTCTATCCAGTATAAGCCTTCATTAAATGATCTCATTTATATTTGGCATATCAACTTCAAGGGAAAATTCAAAATATTTGGCTGGGATTGCCCAGCTATCCTTTGTCTTCCACACTGGCTCACTTGATGTTGGCGATGCTCCGCATCATACTTCCTTGCTTGAAAATTTTTCATGGGCTCCTGTCCATGAGATCTTGCATGGTCTGTCCATGCTTTTGAATATTTTCTTCATTTACCCAACTGTCATATTCTATCGGGTGTCCCTTACCCTTGACCAAATATTCAAAATATTCTTTCCTTTTGGTTTTCTTACCAATTCGTTGATCTATTATCTGCTCCATCTGTGGCTTCTGTGCAACAGACAATTGCTTCTGCCATTGGACCAATGGTTCCTCAGTTCCAACCTCTACTTCTCCAATCCTGTATGTGTATAAATCCGAAACATTAAAAAAATCGGAGATATCCCAATGCCACCCGGTAATTCAATCTCATAAGCATTACGTCCCATTTTCTTCAAGACCCGTAATTGATTTTTCTTCATTTTCAGAATTATTATCGTTCCTCTGAGAACCTTTCTTTCCCGCCGGATGTGCGGAACCAAATCCGCAACCTCGAAGCTGAAGTTGTGTCTTCTATGTTGATAAGTCTCTGGCGGCTTATATTCTTGGATTTCTTAAATTTGCTCCTTTGCACAGTTTGTGAAGTTCTTTCGTGCCTCAACAATTTTTTTGCACTGGCTCCTAGTAGCGATGCATTACGAATCTCAGATTCAGAAAATCCTCTCGGTTTTGTGCCATATACAATATGGAATGGACTTGCTTACTGTGCTCCACAGTTATGAGAGTCATTGTTAAGCAAACTCACTTTGGGTGGCTATATTGTCTCAACTGCTGTGGTGTTCTGTCAGCAAGCTTCTCAACAAGTCTCCCGGACTTATGTTGACCACTTTTGTTTTCCCATCATGCGAGGGGGTGATAGGAAGAACTAAACATCAAGTTGGTCCCCAACTTCCATGGTCCTCAAAATGCCCAGCGAATTTAGTGTCCACGAGCTAATAACTGGGTAATCCCTTGAAGTCGAATTACCTCTTTGAAAAGCAGTTTAGATAATGCGTCGCATCGGTCTTCGGCATGGGATAAAATGTGCCATTTGGAAAATCTATCTACTACCACCACAAAGATCGAGTCAAATCCTCTTTGTGTCCTTGGCAATCCCAATATGAAATCCCATACTAATTTCATCCCATGACCTCTCGGTTATGGGCAGTGGTTCAACCGCATTATACTTCCTTCCCTTCAAATCATGGCAGAGTGCATCTATCTAAAGCCTTTTGACCTCTGCTGCAGCATCCACAGGCCAAAACTATGTGTCCTTTCTGACTTGTGAATGTCTTATCATGGCCAGTGGTAGTGCAGCCTAAGCTATGTTTTTCCTTTAACATATTCTCCCTCATGGAGAAATTCGAAATACCTGGCTGATGTCCTTTGAACAATAATCCATCTTGGATCATATAGTTTGTCCAAGCGCTACATCTCTGGAAAGCTGGGTTCTCAGTCGCTTCATACGCCTCCTTAAAATCTTGGTCATGCACTTATCCACGAGATCACCCAAAGCCTAGCGTCGACTTTGAATTCCACACCCAGCGACAAACACTTCACCTTAAAACGTAACAACTTTGCTAGCGATTACCCGATATGTTTTACATCACAAAGTGAAATTTTGCGTATTTAGCCCATTTAACATGCCTCACGATTCGAATTTTCTTGTTGGTCGCTTAAGCGTAATGCATGGTTATCACTATATAAAACCAAATTCCTTTGGAATCAAAAATAGTGCCTCCATTTTTTCCATGCACGGATGATGGCATAAATTCCTTATCATGCGTGGAATACTTTCTTTGCCTCATTCAACTTTTGGCTGAAATATGCAATCGGTCTATCCTCGACTTAGGAATGGCTCCTATGGCAAACCCAATTGCATCACACATTTTACACGGAATGTCTTTTTAAAATCGAGCACCCGAGGTTTGTTAAAGTAATACTCTTCGTTCAACAAATTGGAAACTCTTCACCGATGACCTCTTACGTGGGTGAAAAGGTTATGTGCTTTTTCTTCATTGTTTCCATCATCGCTGTGCTAATTCCTTTGAAATTCCTGATGAATTTTCTTTAGAAAATAGCCAATCCATGAAAACTTCTCCTCAAATATGTTCCTCGGTGATGGCCAATTCTTGATTACCTCCACGTATCACGGATCCATCCTCAACTCATTTGTAGATATAACAAATCCCATTAAATGGGTTTTGTCTTCATGAGGACTTCTTCATGTTTTATCCGGCCTTCTCTTGTTGTAGTCTCTTGTCACAATGGCCGATGTGAGGATGTTCAACCTTCGTCTTCTTTGAAAATTAATATGTCATCCGGATACACAATGATAAATTTCGATGAACTCCTTAAGGACTTCATTCATCAACCTCATAAAGGTACTTGGTGCATTGATCAAGCCAAATGGCATGACAAGCCATTCCTCTGATCCTTAGTTGGTTTGAAGCCCGTCTTCCACTCATCGCCTTCTCTGATTACAGAATGCGGAGATATCCACTTTTCAAATACTTTGCCCTTTCGGGCAATCCATCAGATCATCCATCCTCGGCCCGATGGAAATGTGCGATAGTTATCATTAATGGCTCTTGAATGGGTGCACATCCTCCGACCTCCATCTTTCTTCGAGGTTGAGTATTGTTGGAATGACACATGGACTCAAGCTTTCCGACCAAACCTTTGTCCAACAACTCCAAGACCTGTTTCTTGACTTCTTAGTTCTCTTGTGGAAACGTGTCGTGCAGTTGCTGTTTACAGTAAACCTTTCTGATGTATAGGATCAATGTGATGACTCACACTTCTCATGGGTGGCCTTGAGCGGTAATTGATCCACTACTATATCAGCGAACTCTTCGGTAGTTCACGAACCTATACGGCAAAATCATCCTCTTATTGCTAGTCGAATAATTCACCAAACTTCTGACCACAAGAATTGTGGATCCTCTTCTTCTTAACCCGTTAAGAAGTTCCTTCCACTCATGAGAATTACTGTATTGCTTACTTCAGGTTTCACCTCCTTATCCTCAATTGGATGCAACATGGGTTATCCCATTCTTCTCGAGTGTATATTGTTCATCCTCCATCATGAATCACATTTCTATCATATTACCATGGTCTACCCGACAATATACTTGATACATCCATAGGAATGACATCACGAGTACTTTATCATTATACCCTCCTATTTTGATTCAATTTAAACCTTTGTTTAGTGACATTTACGATATCCCATACGTAGCCATGAAACTTTTGTATGGACTCGGTGTCCGAGTTCTCTCAGCTCATTTCTCTCTACCATCTTCGGTTGAAAGCGATATTCGGTGCTACCATATCCACACGATAACCTTACGTACAATGCTGGTCTTGCGGTCCTAAAGAATACTTTCTGTGGATTATCCATCTCCTTCTACGGCATCAAAATGATTTTGGCATCTACCAGCGATGTCTTCCGTAGCTTCAGCGTGTGCATACTCAACATCTGGCCTCGTGCCCTGCGGCGATGGAGTCTCCGGTTCTTTCTTTTTCTACGGACACTCGAGCGACACATTGCCCATTCTTTCCACATGTGAAGAACGTAATTACTCCACCTCTTCCTCTTCCTCTGCCTGCAGTGCGAAATTATCATTATCATCATCATATAAAATCCTCTCTGCTCAATATGTTGTTCTCTTTGCTCAGTATGTTGTTCTTTTTGTGAACTTCCACCTCTCTCTATTAAATTCGGGGTTTTCGTCGTATGAGCCACGGGTTCTTTCTTGAGGCGCCTTTTTCACGAAGTGATGCATACCGGCCTCTTTATTTCGCCGGCAACTACTCTTCGGCTTTTAGATCCATTTGGTAAGAATCCTCTACCGTTAGGATGGTTTCCATACTCATTTAATCCACGATATTACATATCTCGGTGCATTCATATACACGGCCGCTTTTTCATCATTGCTCTCAGCGATGACTGCGATATTCAACGTAAAATTCCTCGATTATATTCCTTCACTATCGGTAACCATGGGTTCCTCATCTTCCTGAACAAAGAAATTTGGTATTCCCTGAGAATAAATTTTTCCTTCATCTTTGCAATCATCACATCCCAGCTCTTAATTTTCCGCTTGCCTTGGCAATGCCTATCGCTTATGTAGTTCATCCACCACAAATTTGCTGTGATGTCGCTTAATCTAGAGTATTATTTGCATGCACGACCTTCTTATGCTGCTTCAATATTTTCATAGTCGAAGTAAGTGTCTATATCTCTAATCCAATCTAAAAATAACACACATCAGTTTCCCTAAATGGCTGGAGCGTCCATTTCACCTTTGGCACTCATTCTTATAGCGGCTTTAGTAATGGATTCACTCGGCTGCATCTTCGGTAGGGGTTTCTTCTTCCCTATATCCGGTATCATGCTGTTTGCTTAGTTCACGGATATCTCCTACATCGTCTTTGTGCCTTTGTGATGTCTCGATGTCCTCCATTCTGGCACAAATATTTTGCATTTCTCTCTCCATGTCTGGTTTCTGTACTTGCCTACCTCTTTCTGGACATTTCCCTTTCACTCCTATGGATGGATTGTCTACCTCTCTTCTCCTTGGTGGCATTCTCCTTTCTCTGCCTTCTGAGGAAAGCAAATAAGATTTTCACAGCTCCTAATACCACTTATGGCTAGCAGTCACTTTTGACATGTCCTCCGCGGGACCTTCTCTTCTTTTCGGCAGAAGAACTAAAAGCTCTTCCTAATTCCTATAGAATTACATACAGTTCTCTTTGTGCGATCCCCTTCTTTGACTTATCGGGGGTAGAACTTCGTAACCATAGGATTCTTGTCGATCCTTTGGGCTCTCGAATCAGACGATGGCGATCATGGCTGACTTTATCTTTCTGTCGGGACTACGCTTTGTCGGGATTTTCATATCGGGATATAAGCTACCAGCGATATCGACACGCTATGTTCGACTCGAGATGCTGAAGCGTGCAAAGCTAGCCGATGCACCGTCGCATTTACTGTCACTTCTGCCGGAGATTTGGGTTAAGCGGGATCGCCAGGCCTAATGTCAGCAGTTAGGGACTTACTTTTCCGATTCCCGATGATTCATCTTCCCCGATGTGGCCCTGACTCTCCCCGCCGGGATATCGGCGTTTCCGCGACCTTTCACGGTTACCGCGAGGTCTTGGTCCTTGAAACCAGATTCAGAACCAGGCTTCTTTGGATCTCGACGGCGTCCTCAACAATGGACGGTTAGGATCGTCGGGATATCGCTACTCGCGATACCACAATTCTTGTTACGCGGTGGAGCTTCGACTTGCGAATCCCTGATACACGATATCATGTGTAGATCTGATGGCTCCTATGGCATGGATCAATGGATTTGCCCCTCGGGCTTTCCGAACCTCTTCACTCTTGCGATACTTCCCGCTTACTCACTTGAATCTATGACCCTCGGAACTTCCTGAAAATCTCCTTAGGGGATTTGTGATGGATTCTTCATATGCAATCCACGAAATAGCGGTCTCCATGAGACTTCGTTAAGCTTACTCTCCAACTGCGGCCTTCCCTCATATTTTCAATAGCGGCGTCACTAGCTTATCCTTGAGTGAATTGAAGGCCTCCTCTGAGATTTTCCATAACCTTCAATCTTTGGAAACTTCTTGCACTCCTTAGAACGTCCTTCAACCTCTTGAGTGTTGAAATCTCTGTTCTAGCACTCTTAAGGCCAGCGGTCTTCGGTTCTTACGCAGGTTCCAATCAAAACTTCATAGCGCACCTCCTTGCGACCTTTATTGCCTAAGCGGACCAGTAAGAACAAAATATTTCTCTAGTTTAACCAACCACGTCAACGCACACTCCTTGCAAGCAGCTTCAATTTGCACTCCTTGCGGGAATCCTTGCTCGGATGAAACAGGTGAAACTCATTCTTCTCCTCTCTCAGACTTTATATACTCAACATGAAATCATACACGACCATAAAGCAAATGCATAATGGGAAGTAAATACTCATGGGCATAACATTCAACACATACACAGAGAATAATACGACAACCATGAATCTAAATCAATTTCTTCCTATTAATTCAAGATCTGTACATGGAATTCTTCTACAGTTCTCTCCTTCTCCCCTATGCTCTCGATTCTTCTAATTATTCCCGAACTATGTTACAATGCACAATGGGGGTGTCTATATCCATTTTACCTCTTTTCTTCTAGAATTGTCTAGTCTAATATTAAAATCCTATCTGCATGCATTAACTCTTGTACATGCCTCCATCTACTTGACGAGGCGTGTAGTAGAGGTCGGTCCCGATACTCTCAAAGCCTTCATTAAATGATCCTCATTTATATTCAGCGCATCAAATTCAAGGGAAAAATTCAAAATTTGGTAGCTTCTAACGTCTTACGGTTCTATGGGCTTGGTTTTTGGAACATCATATCCTTTTCAACTAATGTTCATACTTCAAGTCCAATGGACATCAGATGTATTTTCATTCTAACACTCTATAAGACATAGTTTTCACCATCAAATAGGGGAATTTTTGATGGTGACTTATTTGATCCATTATGATGTATATTTCTCTTCAAGTGATTTAAATATTTTGTGAAGAGACCTTCTCTCGATGCCAATTGAAGGATCGGATCTTGTCCTTTGAGAGGAGGGGGTGAATCGGTGACTCAATAATTTCATCAAATTTTCTTTTGTTAATGCAAATAAAATTTTAACACAATATTTATCATGTGGAACCCAATTGGGAAAACCACAAGTAATTTTCTATTAAGCGCAAGAATTTTTGTTTTATATGTTACATAGACGGAAGATGTACTTCATTTTAGATCAACATGAGTGATCGAGGATGCACCCACACCCTTGTTCACCATCTCCAACTAGTAGGTTTTGGAACATCATATCCCTTTTCAACTAATGTTCATACTTCCAGTCCAATGGACATCAGATATATTTTCATTCTAACACTCCAGAAGACATAGTTTTCACCATCAAATAGGGGAATTTTTGATGAGATCTTCAACTGCTGATCCATTCTGATGTATATTTCTCTTCAAGTGATTTAAATCTTTTGTGAAGAGACCTTCTCTGATACCAATTGAAGGATCAGATCTTGTCACTGAGAGGGGGGGGGGTGAATCAGTGACTCAATAATTTGTCAAATTTTCTTTTGTTAATGCAAACAAAAATTTTAACACAATATTTATCATGGAACCCAATTAGGAAAACCACAAACAATTTTCTATTAACTGCAAAATTTTGTTTTACATGTTACATAGACATAAGATGTACTTCATTTAGATCAACACGAACTGATCAGGATGCACCCACACCCTTGTTCACCATCACCAAATGGTAGGAGGCTTCGACCCCCTGTTTAGTCAACTACAACTGACAATGAAACACCAACTCCCTTGCAGGCACCAACCTGCCCTTACACCACCCAACCACCCTTGTTTTCTGAATTTGGAAAACTTATGTATCATGTCTTCACTGCATCTCTCTCTACTTCTGTGATTTAATATATCTTTTGATTCAGACTGCAGAGAAACATTTCTTCTCACCACTCTATCTCGTTTATATAATCTACAAGCTGGTGTGAGATATAACACATTGTGTCCTTTTGTCTGGACCATCACACCTCTTCATTTAACTTAACCATAATCTTTGTTATTATTCAAACCTTACCATGAAGGATTTTCATAAATTGATCATAGATATGGATCAATTTCATCTTTTAACTCGATCCCAAATCTCTGCAATTATTGTAGAAACCGAGTTCTACATAAACGCTTCCTTTGAACCATTTTCATATGATTGACAATGCAAAACCACATGCTTATCAACTTTAGCTACGTATTATATTTTACCTTTATTTCTCTTATTAGATATGACCAATGACGATGACCAGGCACTAGGCCAAATGAGTTCTTGATCACTTTATCATAATCTATGATCGCGTTTTAATCTCTCGATGAGATGGACGACTATCGACACTTCAAGACTTTGACTATTCTACTTATGCTATCCTTCCACTGTACTTGATCAATGGTCAAGAACACTCCCACAATGTCCTTCAGATCGGATGACTCATGTCCACTTCGAGACTTCGGCTTTCGTGACTTTGGGTCTTAGTACATTTGCTGGTGGTGAAACTATCGATGTAAAACTCTCGGAGTGACATAACTTCCTAACGTCACTTGTTAACATGACACGGGATGAGTGGCTGCCACTTGTCACTTAGATTCATGATTTACACGTATATGAACTGTCGATTTCATCTTGACACTTTTCATTATCTGACTGTGCCACGTGTCCTTGCTGACGTAGATCTCCCGATATGACACATATTCATCTCCTTGATCTAATGGTCAGAATACTATCTGAAATGTATCTCGGATTGACGACTGAGAATGACTTCAGAATTTCGGCCTTCAGGACTTTGGGTATTTTGATTTCTCTACTTAACAATTCTTTCGAAGTGAGATTCCCCGAAGTGTAACCTCCTCACAACTTTTAATACGAAATGAATGTTTGTTCGTTGATCATGATCTTAGATCGACGAATCAATCTGTCTGTGATGTTGCTTTGCCTTGGTTTAAATCCAATGACTCTTCTTCTTTGCTTATCCTATTCTTCCACTTTAAAGTGATCCAACGACTGTCAGGAATTCGGATATTCGAGATCTTATCCCTTTTTCCTTTCTTATCCTATCCTTCCACTTAAAGTGATCCATCGATCGAGAAGGATCTTGAAGCAGATCAACGATCAAATATGATTGCGGGGTCCTCAACTAACATGAATTTTAAGTCTATCGTTGAGTTCTGTAATGGAAATCG
This sequence comes from Picea sitchensis, assembly GCA_010110895.2. Classification (NCBI taxonomy): domain Eukaryota; kingdom Viridiplantae; phylum Streptophyta; class Pinopsida; order Pinales; family Pinaceae; genus Picea; species Picea sitchensis. The sequence goes on from SNQJ01S0203389.1 coordinate 12,986, forward strand.
CTCGTTGGTAGTGGAACTGATGCCAACCGTAGATCTATTGTCGAGTGACCATCAACGGTCGATGTGGATTACGGAACCACAACTTGTGAGTGGTTTAATTCGTCACCCAAGCTCCACAATTGAAGTTGTACGATTGTTGGTGAGTCAACCACAGTCGTAGATCTTTTAATCTATAAGATCTGATGATCCTGACTAATTGCGAAATTGGAAATAACACATTTAATTATCCTTTCACTCTCCGCAATCTATCCATGTTGTTGATCTGGCGCTTGTGTATCCAACAATCACAAATTGATCTGATTGTTGAACAATCCTCCAACGGTCCTTAAGCCCACAATCATTCATATGACCGACGTCCGTTACATGAGACGATCAAAACTGTCAATTTCTTGATCGGACGACTGTTGAGGCTTCTCACGTTTTCCTGTGCATCGATACCTTTTATTGTGCATAGATCGACTTCTTAGTCTTTCCATTGATCTCGATGACATTTCTACAATGCGCTCTTCCTTCTGAGATTTGATATTTTCATTTTCTAACCCTCCCGAGCTTTAGTCTCTACATACTGTCCTGCTACTTGACATCAATGACAACACATTAATGACACTATGTCCAACAAATAAACTTCTCCAAGTGGTCACGTTGGCTGGGGCCGTGGATGTTTCCCTGTAGGGGTTTTACCACGTCAAAACATCCATGTGTTGATCTTTGATCTAGTTGTGTGAGAGGTTACTGAAGGTGTTCTTCCTCTATTAGAATACCTATGTTATTGAAAACATTTTCCTCGATTTATTTTACTTTATTTTTTAATTATTTCTATAAGTATTTGATTTTGATTTTGTATATTTATTTGATTTTATTTTGATTTTTGTGATTTTGTAAATATTCTTATTAGTCCCTGCCAAAGGTGTAGAGGGACTACAACGATCAATAATTCGTTGAGTTTATATTAGTTTGTCGTTTGACCACAATTTTTTGCATACTTTCTAATGTTCGACATAGAGAACTAAAAGCATTATTTTTTATATAATAAAAAAAACTATATATGTTATGATCTGATTGGATGATAGATTTGAGGTCTTATTACTAGTTTAGCTATTCCCAATGAATTATATGTTTCCATATCCAAAGTTTTATCATGTATGGTACTTTTTTTATTTGTACTAATCATATTGAAATGTTTAGATATCCAAGGTTTATAGTGATCGATAATTCCAAAGTTTATAACCTTCTATTGTGATTTATTTTTTTATTTGTGCTACTATTATTATTATTACTCCTTTGTATTTGTATTGAAATGTATTGACACTTTTTTTGAGGAGCTTGAATAGGCCTGACAACTTAAATGTTTACATGACGCAAGGTCCTCAAACAGGCTCAATAACTTAAATGTTTGCATATCGCAAGGCCCTTAGACAACCTGAAATCCTTAAATGTTTATCTAAATATGCTTCTCGGAGTACATTTTTCCTCGAAATTTTCCATACAATGTTGCAGTGAATTTGGACAATATTGTTGTCCATCGCCAGTTGAATAGGCATTGTATGTTTCATCCTTCTTCTAGCCTTGGAATGCAATTTTGTCATCGTTGAAGCTACATACATTGTTTACTGGTTCGATGAGTGCTTCTTCTTCGCTAGTTCATCGGTTGCTTGTTGTTGTTGTTGTTTGGTTCACAATTTGACCCATGCTTTTGCCTTTCATCGCTTCAGAGTAAGTTTCCATGCCATAGTTTCATTTTCTATTCCTTGTTTGTTGTTCAGTGTTTGCAGTTTGCAAGTAAGAATGTTTTCTTATTTATACTAGCATGCTCGTCATATGTTTCCAGTTCCTTTCGTGATTCGGCTGTAGTTTCATAATCGTTGGAGATAGATATGTATTTTACTAGTTTGGTGGTTGTTGCTTGTTCGCTGGTTCGTTGGTTCGTCGATTGCTGGTTGCGTTTGTTTGGATCAAGTTTACGATTTGGGGCCCTGGGGATGCAGTTGGGCCTGTTCGTGCTTTGTTGCTGGTTTGGTGTTTGCTGTTTTCTTTTTTTTGCTTTGGCTTTGTATGGTTGGGGTCTTGCGCCGACAATTGGAGATTTTTTTTTATGTATTATTTTTATTTTTGGGGCGCTTTACGGTGTTCATCCCCTGCACCCACAAGTGGACATGCAGTTGTGTTATTTTCTGTATTTGGTGAGGTCAAGATCTATTCTGCTGTGAGATTTTGCTGGTACTTCAGTGTTGACATGATAGAAAATAGTTCGAGAAGTACATGTGCAATTGCAATATCCACTGTTTTTCTGTTAAATAAAACATATGCAGGCTGCACTTATAAACCATGTATGGTGAAATGTGCCCATATGACAATACATGTTCTTTATCCTCTACACATACTGGTGTGACCATGATACAATTTTTCTTGTACTTGAGATATGATATGTACAACAAAGATACTGCAAAATTATATTTCCATGTCCGGAAGCATATCTGGGTAGTTTTCCATGAAAAACCAAAATCTTGTATCGTGGGCACAACAATCTGTGTAGAGGATAAACATAATGTATTTCCATGGGTGGAAGCATATTTGGATACTTTTCCATGAAAAACCAAAAATCGTTTAGCTATGGCCATGCAATTTCATAATATTTTGTGGCTTGTAATAAATTTTGGGAAGGGAAAAAAATTATATATTTACAGCTATGGATGGAGAAGTGCAAAGGTTCATGTTTCTGCCTATCTTTTATTCTATTCATTGAGTCTCATTTACTGTATGTACATATTACTTGTTCTCCGGTGCATACCATCTTCCATTCATGTTCATTGTATTTTGTGTGCTCCCACATTCAAACAAACAAAATAGCTGGAGAAAACGACGAAGTCTTGACTGCATCAGTTGAAGAGGAGATAGAAAGGTACATGCTTGTACTGTTATTTCATATTGTGTTGTTTTGTATTTCATTTATTGTTTGTATATGTGCTCACCTAATTTATTGTATGTAGATGTTGTGTACCTTCCTACATAATAACTTATCTTCATTACATGTCTTCCTGCATACTAACTTCCTTCATCTCCGTTGTATTTTTTCTGCATTCCTACATTTAAACAAACATAATGGCCGGAGAGGATGATGGAATATTTGGCATGAATGTAGACGAGGAGTTACAGAGGTGGATACATTTACTCTTATTTCATATTCCAATGTTCAGTATTTCATTTACTGGCTGTATATTTGTTGTGCTTGTTATGCTGCTTTGCACCTTTTTTTTATTATTTATTTATTTACCTATATGTATATACTACATATATTTCTTCTTATTCTCATGTGAATCGTATTTTGTTTGCTATTACATTGAAATAAATAGAATTTTTTTTCTTTCTTTTACATGTCTGTCTTCATACTAACTTGCCTTCATGTCCATTGTATATTTGACATTGCTACTTTGGAAGAAACAGGTTGGTTGGACAGGAAGATGAATTGTTCTATGCAACAATAGAGGGTTATGTGGTACAATCTTCGAAAATGTATACCAAATGTGCTATTAAATTAAATATACAAACCGGGTGGGGGCATATAATGTTAGACTAGAAAACGATGACTTGGCAACAATGGGCCTTTGTGCCCTCCCCATTTCTACTTTTTCCATTTTCTATTATCCCTTTTTCTTTCTAATTTCTCTTCTTAGTGGTCTTTCCAAAA
>SNQJ01S0203390.1:0-16759 GCA_010110895.2 Picea sitchensis
ATGGGATAGAGTGGGTTCCAGAGATGGATGCAGGTTCATAGTCTTAGCAGGATGAGGACTGGGAGTAGAGATGGACAGATGATTCTGATGATGTCCATGGGGCCAGTTGGCAGGAGGTATGGTCACAATAAGTATCGTCAGGGATCTTGAGGATTGTACATGATGTATCTATGGTCGGACAACTTAGGCATTTTAGGACTCATCAGTAGGACATAGAGAGGTTCTCCTTGGGGGATCTTGATGATGATGTCATGAGACACATGGAGGCATGTTTGGTATGTCAACATTATGAGTCAAGGCATGACTCTGTAGCTACCATTTTTTTAATGTTGAGTTGGGAGAGTATGCTAGCTTCTCTCGACCCTGGGGCACTAGAGATATATAGTAGGGTTGACATCATAGTGGTATTTTGGGAGCATGGGACTCCGCAGGCAACGGTGTGTATTGACCGGGAGGCCGAGTTTAGTGAGTATGGACAGAACAACATCACTATCAGCATACTCTGGATAGAGTTTTACAGTTTTGTGGGCACCATAATACTCGATATGAGACCTTCAAAGCTATGTGATGCAGGATTTGTTGCTCTTCTAGAGCACATGAGGGTTTCATATACTTGCATGATTGATTCTTTCCATTATTGGGAGAATTTGAGAGCAAGTCAAGATGAGTATGCTTTGTGGCAGGATGGATCTCCTTGGTTGAGGATCAGATATAGCAATAGATCATCTTCTTGGTTAGCAGGGGGTATGGATTCTGCCATAGGCGATGGTTGGGAGATGGGTTTATGTGAGACACTCCTTGATGGAAGTATATTGTATCTACTTGTTTCGTTGGTTAGGGGTCTTCAGGAGATTCATGGTGTTGGTATCTTACAAGACTATACTTCACAGGGCACTACAGTTCACATTGTGATATCGCACCCAGGGATTGAAGTGCTTGGTAGTCCGTAGTTTTATGGGGTTGAGATCCGAGTAGAGTGGTTGCTCAGGGAGTTGATCGAGGATCGAGTGCACACGATCATTCTACTCATCAAGAGCATTTGGGTATCATGTATGGTGAGCACTTGGAGGGGCCATGTCTTGAGGAGAGCTTACTAAACATCACACATGTGGATATGGGATCCTGGTATCATATACATATTGATTTAGTTATTGCTTGAGGACAAACAATATTCTAGCAGGGAGGACTGTAATGTCCTATTTTTTAGACACTATTATGTTACTAAGTGTTATGCCTACCAGAGTAGCCAGATGGGGGTGACAGGGAGTTCAGGAGTTATTGAGGGGTTTTATTAGGCCCGACTTGCATCATTCATCATATTTCATCATCAAGATCCATGCTGCATAGCTTGGATTTGGTTTTGTTTCATTCTGACGATTTTGTAATTTTGAGTTATTATGGGTCATATCTTAATTAATTTCACTAAGAAGGTCATTTTTGGTATAATACTTGGAGAAACCTCTTAGTGTAGTAGCTCATCAAAATCGGGAGGAAGATCAATACAATATTAGATGATGATAAGTGACTTTTAGTCTCCAAAGAAGCCATAAGGACGAATAAATCACTTTTTAGAGGCAAAAAGGCTAATTAATTAATAAAGTGATTTAATTAATGAATAATAAAAAAATAAAGTAAAAGTCATTTGGAGATAAAAGGTGAACAGAGGGGATAAAAGAGAGATATGGGCCTCTATTCTCTCATTATGTTGATTATCATTTTGATGTATGGCTTCTTGTTAGAGATCCCATGATGAATGGGGGTTTTGAGGGTTTTGACTGAACAAACCCTAGATATCAGCTCGGTGGTGAAATATTCCACCTTTCCTGATCCAAGCTTGGCCAAGGATGTGAAATATTCCTCCCTCACCATTCTAGCTCAGGTTCTATTCCATTCAAACGCAGTTTGTGGAAGCAGTACGCATTGTTGGAGGTTTTCTATAGAGCTAGGGCGCACTGTTCTTGAGAGAGGAGTTCATGGAGGATGGTAGACATTTGATCTGAGAGAGATATCACTTCAGGAGTGTTGGTTATCACCAAGGCGCCTTTTCTCACTATTAGGTGGAGAGTTTCATACCATATCCATTGATTCTTCCAGTGGTGTGAGTTTTCCAGGAGGAGGGTGCATTTGTATTTGGAGATCTACAACTAGAGGGTTTGGATCTGCATAGATATTCCAAAGAATCACTTCCCTTGATCATATATATTTAGATCTAGAGATTTGTAGCTTCTCTTGGGAGTTTGGAGCTTGCATTTATTTATTTGTGGAGTTGGGTGAGTTTTCTCTTTAGGAGAGCGCATTGATCTCAGTAGATCAAGTGATTTGGAGTGGGAGATCACTCTCAGCAGTTTGGAGGTTCACMATAGGGTTTTCCTAACCCCCGATCTACTTATTAGTAGTTCTTTTCAATGATTTAGAGGTCGATTTCTTGGCATGCTACAACCAGTGGGGGGCGTATTTTGCTAGAGGGGACATCACATCTCAGCTAGGGACGAGTTATATCTTCTAGATCTTTGGTATTCATCTTGAGGAGGATTTTGGAAGCCTATATCTTCATCTCTCTATTGTATCTTGGAGGAATTATTAGCCATACACTCTATTCTCTTATATGTATTCCATATCTGCTCCATTTTGTATGAGGACAACTATATATCTAAATAACATCAAATGTGAGTTATTTGTGGCTATTTCTTGTGTTATTTGTCTTTCATATTTTTGAGTATATTCCATTGCTATATTTCTATCTTTTACTTATTGCAAACACAACAAGAACCATCACCATAAACCCAGCGAAACTCAAGAAGACAAAAATCTGCAAAGTGTTTGACAAAATACCACAACCAGAAAACATAAAACTTAAAATGTTCCAAGCAAATCTGTTTGGGAACATTACAACAAACATCTCCCAAAAAACAAGTCATTTGAAACACGTAGCAAAAAATCAAAATTTACATATGAGATTGGTCCTACAACCATGAAAAAGGGTTGGAAAGTCCAATTTAAATTGTCATGTACGTAGATCTGTCTTATAATGATGTTGTTCAAATTGCATCATATAACTTGGCTTTAAGTGTTCCTTCACAATCTGATAAAAAATATGTTTTTTTATAATAAATGGCACATAGAAAACCTTTTGTTGATCATAGAAAACATAAGCATAAAAAAATGGTCCGCTAGTCAAATATGTAACCGGGAATTGTGAAAATATTTTGAAGTTCTTTCCTGGGTTTTTCAATGGTCTTCCAAAATCCCCTGTCCAATGCCACTCCAACTTTTGAGAGTTGATTTGCCTCTTGGTTTCGATTCCAATAAACATGGTGGAAAAACAGGCGAGAGAAATAGTTTGTAGATCATTTGATGTCCTAAAAAAAAGTCATTAGGGTGTATTTTTCTCATAGACAAGACACCATTCATTCATTTGACTATCAATAAATAGTCACCATAAATGTGCATCTATGAGATTCATTTTTACCCGGCTAGATGAAGAGTAAGCTTTAAAGTCATTAGCTCACTAAATTTGTTTTTCGCTTGTCCAAGGCCAGTAGAGAATGATATGGTCTGGTATTTTGAGAGGTAGATAATGCCACCAAATCCTCCATCAGACAGAATCCCTTGGGTATCTCTGTCGAAGAAAGCCCAAGGTGTGTCCTTTTGTATTATAGTCTCTGAAAGAGGACTTGTAGGCAAAGATGAGGGGCCTTGTGGATAGGTTGTTGGAATGACCAAAATTTGAAGTGCACAATGAGAGGGGGAGGAGTCAACATCCTCGAACAAGAAGTGTTTCTAAGTAATTAAAATTCCCCATGCAACTATCAAGGGGAGAGCTATGTGATTTTTGGTGTGTTGACTGCCCACCAATTTTTAAAGGCTAATTCTATAAATTCTCCATCCTAAATACAAGAAGGTCATGTTGTCCTTTGTATTTTAGTCTAGATTTCCTTAGAGAGGGTGCATTCAATAATGACATGGTGATTTTTTCCATTATCCTCTTTGCAGAGGTTACATATACCCGGTCCATTGAAAATTTTCCATTGTCATTTATTCTGGGTGGGCGCTTTATTGAATAAAATGAGACACATAAATAATTTTTCCTTAGCTGGTAATTTTATATTCTAGAGATTTCCCCCCCACCACCAAGGAGGAGGGTCTTCTCTGTTTTGTTACACCAAGGAAGTATACCCTATCTTGGGGACATAACCACCAGAGGGGTTAAGTGACCAAATTAATTGATTTGATGGATAAACAAAGGAATTTTGAAGAGACTTTGTATAGTTTTTCCATAGGGGAGTTTGTTTTTCTCTCAATTTGACCTCTTGCAATGATAACCAATGGACTTGACCTATGACATAGTCTCTTCACTAGATTTGGTTAAGAAATTAGAAGCCCTTTCTCTTTAAATATAGGATTAAGTGATCTAGGAGTGTGTGGCTATTGTTGCTTCCAATCCAAGGGTCTTTACCTAAAATCACTTGGGCCCCATTTCCAAGTCACTAGATCATCCAGTTTACAATGACCATGAACGCGTTTAGGATGGATTTCCATACAATGGAGCCATTTTGAACCTTTTTTTTGGCATTTTTTTATCCAAACCACTATGAACTCCTATGGGAAGTAATTTGCTTGGAGGACTTGTGACCATAGGCCAATGCCTTGTATCAATCCTCACACATTCTTAGTTTCCAATCCCTTTGAGAAGAGATAGATATTTTTCAGCCCACAACCCCTAAGTCCTTTGGGAATAACTAACCTTTTCCAAGCATCCAAGACTAGGGATTTTTTATCTTCTGACCCAAACCGAATAAATCTAAAAGAGAGTTGTCTGATTTTTCCCAAAATGCCCTTGGGTATCCAAGATATGGTGATCCAATATACTCGAATAGCTTATGGACCAAAACCAACCTATCGACTCTAGAAAGCCACCTTTTGCACCATGCATTTACCTTATTTTCCACTTTAGCGAGTAGCCACGGGCAATCTTTTTTAAGGTAACCATTTGTTTTAAGAGTAAAACCCAAGTATTTCATCCCTGAGTCTAAATATCTTGCTTGGAGATCTAATATCTGGGATATATAGAGTTATTCCCGATTTGAAAGTCCGCAGGTGAAGAGCGAGGACTTGTCCTTATTGATTTGCATCCTCGTGGCTTTGCAAAAAATTGAGAGTAGATCCTTCAATTGTTCCAAATAGTGAATCTCCCCTTCACAAAAAAAGGGTGGGAGAGGAAGAAAGTGGTACTGGCCGATATACCTTTCAGATGACCATTTGAGACTGCATTAAGTATCAATATGTTGAGTCCTTCTGCAACTAGAAGGAAGAGGAGAGGGGAGAGGGGACATCCTTGCCCGATTCTTCTTTGAGCTTTGAAGAAAGTGACGGAAAATCCATTTATCAATAGAACAAAATATGTTGAGCTTATACAATTTAAAACCCAAGTCACAAATGAGTGATTGAACCCCAGGTGTATGAGAAGTAGCCTTATGTAAAGCCAACTTACTTTGTCAAAAACCTTGGACAGGTCCACTCTGAAAGTGATTGCTTTTATTTTACCCATGTGGATTTGGTGCCCCTTTAGAAATCCAAAATTTTAAAAGGAGATGTGATCATAAAGAAAGTATTTCAACATTCTAGCAACATTTTTTGTGATTATTTTGTAGATATTATTGCAAAGCGAGATGAGCCTGAACTAGTTAAAAGATCTAGGATTATCAGATTTGGGGATCAAGGCAATAAAATTTGCATCGAAAGATGCCAAGACTTTCCCCGAGTATCTAGAGTATTCAACTACCCTTAGAAAACCATTCCCCAAGAAGTCAAAACAACCCAGATAGAATTCAACCATAAGCCCATCAAGGCCCAAGCTCTTGTCTTTCTAAAAACTATGCATGACTCCTAGTAATTCTTCCTTGTTTACTTTATCCATCAACTTGTCATTTCCATCTTGATCAACGAAACTAGGAAAATGGTTTGCAACATTGAGAATGGCATCTATGGTCGCATGGGAATCAACCTTGAACAACTTTTGAAAGTGTAGGGTCCCTTCTACTGCAATTTCCTCAAAATATGTGGCCTTAGATCCATCAACTCTATCTATAGCCCAATTATTATTGATGGCCTTCCTCTTATTTGTAAATTGGTGAAAATATTTTATGTTTTCCTCACCTGCTTGTATCCATAAAGCATGATTCTTCAGTCTTCGTTCTTTTTTTCTATCCAAGATAATCTTCCTTAGCCTATTCCAAGGCTTTTAATTATTCCTTTTGTTTGTCTATAAGAGGCACCTATCCTTCGAGATATACAACTCGTCGAAGAGCACCAGAGACAGGGAATCTTTGAAAGGAGAGTGAGCATCAGTGCTTGCTTTAGAGTTTGGAAGCACATCATGAGGTGTCACAATGAAAACTGATCGAGTAATTTTTTATTCATTTACCCTACCGTGATGCGCTTAAGGACAGTTATATGCACTAGGTCATAATATTCAATGGCATCAGTGTGCTTTGATCAATGCTTGTTACTTTTTTATAACGTATGACAATGTGTTTGAACATTTAAGCATATGTGTACTATATTTTAGGTGTGTATGTACCTTAAAGGCGCACTGGTAAAAAAACCTCCGCAAAAGCCTTCGGTCACCCGCCTCCGCTGACAACCTTTGCTATAAAAAGTGACGGTGCATTTGAACATTTAAGCACTCATGCATTATGTTTTAGGTGTGCATTGGTGCATATGTGCCTTAAAGGTGCATGGTAAAAAAAAACCTCCGCAAAAACATCCGACCACCCGCCTCCGCTATAAACAACTAAGGGATAATGTTTTTGAGGAGGTTATGTAAAAACCTCCGCTAGAAGTTGTTCTCCTTGTAGTGTGATAGCCTTTGCCTAGGAGATATGGAAGGAAAAAAAATAGAATAAAATATTTTTCAAGCGTAAGGCAGAGGGAATCAACCTGGTTCTGGGGGAGGGCGTAAAGCTCGATGAAACCCCGTTCATGAAAGATGCGGCTCTAGTGGGAATATTTGCAAGCAAAAGGATGTCGGTGGAAATGCAAAAAAACGGACACAAGAGAATTTCTCAAGAATCATGGAGTATGCGCCCAGGAGTTTGGTTTTGGCAGAGCATTGGTTGGCATGGGTCATGCATTCAACAATAGATGCCGAAAAAATTGTACACTCTTGCTAGAATTGGGGAACTGGGACACTTTTCCTAAAAAAAAGGTCAGTAGAGTTCGATGCAAATTCTAAAAACATGAGGTCACTCTAGTGTGGGTTCACTTACTAGGGATCCCCTTAATCCTTTGGTTAGAGGAGGTGTTTGAGGGGATCGACAACGCCCTGGAATTGTTTTGTGAAGTTGAGTTCTCCTTTCGTTCCACCTGTTACATGGGAATGGCTCACACACTTGTTGGACTAAGTTTGGCAGGAGGCATAATAGAATCCATTACAATTCAGAGAGGAGATAACACAATTTTCCAGGAATTGGACCATGAGGGCATCCCTTTTTCAATGTGGGCAGTGCCATTCTCACAACCACCTTGTCCGGGACTGCTCAAGGACAGAAAATCACAAAATGTGGGTGAAGAAACTTGCGATGGAGGTGTTTTGAGACTCTGCCACAAAAATTCCTACATAGGCTACGTAGCCATCGACACCCACATTGGTAGACACACAATTGAAGAAGGACTAGCCTGAGACCAAACATGGGATCTTATATTTCCCTTAATCAATAGGCATTAGATCAATTTCAGGTAAGTGATACATCCCTTCCCCCCATCCTTCTCGCTGTAATGATTTAGAATTGCAATTTGGGTCCTTTAGGGAACACATCATGATCTTCGAAGAGGGAACATGAAAGTATTTCCTTTCAATCCTCTTAAGCTTCTCTGGCTCGCAACCCACATCTATATTCCCTCTTATGAATATCCAAATGTTAAGGTTTCCCTCTGCTAGAACATCTCTCAAAGTTTGGCCTTTGACCCCCTTGATAACCTACCTGTCCAGGCGGCCCCCCATATCTCCTCTTATTCAAAATGCAATCTCATATCCAAGACCTGAATTCAAAACACTCTCATCCATGGCATGGAGGGCAGTCTAGGTCCTTATGATGAAAATGACCTAAATCCCTCTCAGAGGGACAAAAAATATTTCCTCTCCTTGGCTAAAAAATAGGTGGACTCAAAGGTTCGATCTGATACATCGAAGTCACTTATTGGGGACCTTAGAGAAAATGCCCAGGAAAAATACCCTCATGATCATCTTGTTCCTAAGCTGCAGAGTGTTGGCCAATCCCTCAAGTAAATTTTCCATAAATTGGTTGATGGATACTCACAATCTGTTAATCTTGATGCTTCAAGAGACGATGATGGAAGGAGAGAGAACTATAAAATTTATTTCAACAACTCTCTCAAGCTAGGATTTCTTGGCCATTGACACTTGAGGGAGCTCCAGAGGTCTACTAATTGGTTCGAAGAAAAACATCTTGCATCTTCAAAATTCTTGGGTGTAAGATTTGGCTGAAAATCCACCCAAGAATGCAAATAAACGAAGGAAATCATATCTATAAATAAGAAATGAGCAAGAATAAATTGTATTTTACTCAAGAGAATGCAAAGAATACAATGAATATGACATGCTTGTATGAGAAAAATGGGTGAATATATATAAGATTTACCACCTAAGAGAGTAAAAACACAACCAATATGGGATAAAGTGAAAAAGTCGCTAAGTAAACTTAACCTAGTGTGAAGAGAGCTAAAGCAGAGAACTACCTAAGAAAGAACTAGATAGCTAAAGAACCTTATTCACGCTAACATTAGGAAATGCAACCAGGGTTTGGAACCTCCTCCTCTCAAGTGATTTTAATATTGAATTTCTATGCTTCAACATTTATGGACCATATTCAGATCGATGACAATTCTGGGATCGGACCCTCCAAAACTCCTTGAGAAAGTTTGGTCATGTGTTCATTGGAGGAGATCTAAAATTCACATTGGGTGAACACGAGATCTGGGGATTGATAACTCAACTGGACTCGCTTATTGAGTTCTTGATCTAAAGTATGGAGGTACTCGACCTTTTCTACATTCAACCAACCAAGCTTTCCCTCGCATGGAGAAATATGCATATAGGGGAGGCGAGGGTGGAAAAAAGACTAGACCGGTTCCACCTTTCCGAAGATTTCATGGAAGAAAATTTAAGGATCAGGAAGTGGGTCTCATTAGGAGGAGACTTAGACCACACTCCCATTGTTCTAGAACTGGCCACTCAAATTAAAAACCCCCCCATCCCTTTCAAACTAAATTCTACTTGCTTGGAAGACCCCTCATTTATAAAAGTAATCAAGGAGAGTTGGAACCATTATAATACATCCTCTCTGGAATCCCCTCCACCCCAATTCCTCTCTAATATCAATTGGGCCCAACAAGTTGTGATCTCCTAGAATAAGGAAATAAGGAAGAGGGGAGATAGTGCCTTGTTAAACCTGGAATCCAAGTTGTAACATTGGCTTGTTGTGTTTAGTGGTGCATTGTGAAGCATAGAGCATCAGTTACGGGGCATCAAATGAAATGTCCCATTATGCCAAGTCCGACAGTATTTGTCCCAATGTAGTTATGTTAATAACACTAGTGCATTTGTTTCAAATGGTTGCACCGTCGAGTTAAAATTTATGAGTTGTAAACTTAGCGGTGTGCTTAGTTAAATGTAATGCACTGATGCTTCTGTGTTTGAAAAGCACATGCATGTTGTTTAGCGGACGTTGTTTTTTATAATGCACTGGGTGTAAAGAGTTTCAAATGACACACTGGTTAAGTACGATTAGAATAGACGCACTAGTTGTGTTTCTTTATACAAAGTTAGCATAGGATGCACCGCATTGGGGCGAGCAAAATTGTACAGGCGCGTCACACATAATCGGGAAAAAATTGAATAAAGGACCAAATTTCAAGCTAAATTCAAATTTTAATCAAATGAAAATTCAAATGGGAAGGTAATAAAAAATTTAACTTGACTCTTATGTCCCGAGGAGGCATCATTCCACCATTGAGAGGAAATAAAAATTCATGGTAATTTCAAAAATTTGGAAATGTGTTGAATCTACCAGTGAAACAATATATCAGTGCTCCAATAACATGGTAGCATCGAGGTGTTCATAGTAACACATCACACCGCTTAATTTGTAATAAATAATAAATATAACGTAGCGGTGCCTGTAGGGCCAACAAGAGCATCGATGCATTATACTAGAATATGCATCGTTAAACATCATGCTAGTGCTCTGGAAACTCTAGAGCATCGATGTGTTCGGTTAGAAAAAACGCACGGTCGAGTTTACTTTCCATAAAATGTGGGGTGATTGTGTGTTTATGTTAACCAAATGCACCAGTGTTGTTGAAAGAACTGCACCAGGAAAATATTGAGCGACGTGGGATAGTGAGGTCTCTCGATGGATGGCTCATTATCGGTGCTCTTGACAACACAACACACCGTTAAACAAAACAACGATGCTCCAATAACATGGTAGCACTGGTGCATTTATATTAACACATCACATCACTTATGTTGCAATAAAACAATTTAAACTAGCAGTCTCCCTAAGTCCAAACAATGCACCAGTGTTGTAAAGAGCACGACAAGGGGCCCAATTTTCAAAAATTAGTAGCACAGTGCATCTTATGGTAAGCACCCTAAGGTCCTCTATGGTGCATCGATTAAGATAACGCAGCGATGTGTTCTATTAATTGAATGCACCACCTAGTTTTCTCTTACAAAAATTATGCTCGGTGGTGCATCAAATATATACAACACATGATGTTGTGTACTGCAAAATAACGAGTAAAATACATAATAATTTACCATAGCAGTTCATTTTATGGGACGTCCCATTACCGGTGCGTTATAAGACAAACACATCAGTAAGAACATAGACAAAGCAAAGAATGGAGCATCAATGCATTAAATTCACCTAAATGCACTGGTGTTGTTAATGGATTTTCCTCAAGAGAAATATTTTTATAACTATCATAGCGGCGCATCTTTAAAATGTGTATGTTATCGGTGCATCATAAAATACGACGCACCGTTAAAAAACGTTCAGTGCTCCAAGGAACATAGTATACCGGTGCTTTTCATATAGAAAAATACACCACTTGATTTATTAGTTAAAAAAGAACTATTAAAGCAGTATGTTCTGTAGAACCACATGCACTGTGTTACATAGTTAATATGTAAAATGGCATCGCAACATGTTTTGTATGACAACTTATAACCGATGCACTATATAACACAATGCACCGCTATAGATATCAGTGCTCTACTAAAAATGATGCACCAATGCATTAAATTTAACACACCATTGTTCGGTACCTTATATATGACATACAACATCAATAGAGATGCTTATGATCTTTTGTAATGGCATTGAATACTTTTTTCACTTTTTGTTTTCAAACATAAATTAATATTTCAGATTTTGATAAATACAAATTAGTTATGTTTGTGTTTTATAATTTAAATTTGTTTTATCTATATATGTGCCTAAAAATAATTTTATGTGAATCGGATATGACGATGATGACGAGCGCAGTAGCAGTAGCCAAAAGAAAAACAATTTAATTCATAACTACACATGCAAACCTCTACATTTAAATTTTGTGGAGGTTTTTCTTTGCGGAGGCAAAAACAAAGGTCACTCTTTGGTGCCTCTCATAATTTAACACATGGACTCGATCCTCCATCACTTCTTTAGTGCTCTACCTTGCATCTCCACTTCCACGAGCCGCTCAAATTTCTCCAAGATACTTTCCTCGTCATTCGTGTAGCCATAATATCAATTGGCGTCAATTCGCTTGTAAATCACATACCTACACCTCCTCTTCTTCACCTCGAGGGGTCTTATTGAATGGCTCTTTAAATATGGGGAGAATTTTTGTAGCCCCGAAGTATATGTAAGTAGGGCCCTTGCCAGTGGCATCGGGAACATCAACTTTGTTCCCTTATAACTTCGTCATCTTGGCACCTAGTTTGGCATAATTAGGATTGTCAAGCTCTATGATCAGAGCATCCCAATGTCACTTTGCCCTATTAAGCAAGAAAGGACCCCGATGGGCATCTTAATTATAATACCATGTCAACCTAAAGAATGACCTAAGGTCCATATTATATATTTGATAGAATTTAAGAAGCACATTTTGAAAAGCAATTGATGATCCATAAGCTTTGTAAGCATGCCTTATCGTTAAATATTAAGCATTGTCTTGGCCTTGGCATGCTCCTCCATGAGATCCGCACCCATGTACTGACAAAGAAGCTCATGTTTCTTCTTCTCCACAACCATCGTCTTGATCGATTTCTCATCCAGAAGGGGCAGATGGGAAACAAACTTTCACTCTCTCTGTTGTTGGTTCCCCTTGTCCTGCTCTCCCATTTATTCTGTCACATCCTCCTCTTCCTCAAATATGATCGACTCAATGGTAATGACCTCCCCACTCTTTATTTTCAACCTGGCCTACCTCTAGATAGACTCGATCCTCTGCCACTCCCTCGACGCTCTGGCCCACTGATCCGAAAATGAAGGTATTATTGATCGATTTACAAGTTAGTTTATGTATTTAAATTTCATTTGGATCAAGAATGTTGATACATGAACAAATAATTCAGAAAAAATGAATAAATAATAATTGTGAAATGAATAAATGACACAACAGAAAACAAGAGACAAACACGAGGTTATCAACGGAGTTCACCCCTCTTGGGCTACGTCTCTAGGTATGGTTCCAATGAGTGATCGCTTTGTTATTGATGTTCAAATGCTTAGATTTACATCATAAGGCTCCCAACCTGCATACAATATTGTCTCCAACACTGCTACAAGGCTCTAGCACAATGACAAAATCACCTCCACAACTTGACTGACAAAACTCAACCTAAACCCACTTCTCCAATGTACCTTATGCAAGAAATACTCTACATTTTACATAGCAATTCCTCACCAAAAATCAACTCCTCTAATGGAAAAAATGCCTTGGTTTAAATACAAAAGGGTCATGGATCTATTCTTGACTTGATCCAAATTAAATGGGATTTTAAATATATGGTTATAACCAACAAATATTATCAAATCCATATAATATATGGTATATCCCAAGAAATATTGTAATAACCATACCCATATTAACCATAATATATAGTCTATCCACCTTTAATGGACTTTAATCCACCTTTTATGGATGGTAATCGAAATATTCTATTATTTAACCATAATATATATGTGGTCAACAAAACACTTTTGATTCCATTTCAAATTAAACGCCAAATGGTTGTTGCAACACATTTTTATGTGGGTTATTAAAAAGGTATAATAAATGGGTGGAGGTCATGGGTCAAACCCCGATTTGGTGCTTTGTCCACGGATTTGGTAGGATATGCAACATACCACTTTACATAAAATAGTTGTTTCCATGTATTTGCAAGAAAAACCCGTTGACCTAGTGGTAAGGAATAAAACAAGCATCCGACAGGTCAGTGGTTCAAACCCCTATCGGCCAATCCGAAACTAATTTTTGACCTAACCCATACTGGCTAATTTTTGGGTGCTATATGGCACCATCTTATTGGGCCACATGTCACACAGTCACCAGCCTAGTCAACTGCCACATCGCCTGCACAGTCAAATGTCATGTGTCAAACTCTAATTGACCACGTCATCACCTACCATATCAGCTCCAGTGCCATGTGTCATGTCCTGACACTGCCACATTTCATGTCCTGGTACTACCACATTTCATAACCTAGTGTTATCACGTGTCACGTCCTAGTGCTGCCATGTATCACAACTTGGTGCTGCCACATGTCCTGCTTTGTTGACTTTTTACATGTTGGTCAAAAACTTCAGAACACGATAACTTCTGCATGCGGCGTCTGTTTCAGCCCATTTAAATTGTTTTAGAAACCTCTCGTCGAGCTCTACGCAATGGAGTCATTTTCATCAACATTTTAAGACCTCAAATTTTCAGTAAACAATTCTATCTGGATCACCCACATCTCCTCCTCAATAGGTCGCTCAACTTTCTCCAAGATATCGTTCTCGTCATCCCTATTGCCATAATAACCAGCATCAATTTGCTTAAAAATATCATACTAAGGCCTCCTCTTATTTGCCTTGGGGGGATTATCGAATAAGTCTTTGACGTCATGGAGGAATTTAGCAACCCCACTTGTACAATTAGTTGTTGGAAGATTGTAACATGCCATCTTCCAAAAATCAATTGTACAAGTGGGTTGGGAAAGTCCTCCCCGATGTCAAAGATCTATTCGATAAGCCCTTTGAGGTAAAGAAGAGGAGGTCTAGGTATGCAATTTATAAGTGAATTGACACCAATTTTTATGGCGACAAGGATGATGAGAGCGGTATCTTGGAGAAAGTCGAGCGGCCCACGAAGGAGGAGATGTGGGCCAAAGTGTTAAGGGAGTGGAAGAGGATTGAGTCTGTCTTGAGGGAGGCCAAGTTGAAAATCAATGGGGAGGTCAATGCCATTAAGTTGGTCCTATTTGAAAAAGAGAAGGATGTGGTGGAAGAAATGGGAGAGTAGGACAAGGGAAACCAACAACAGAGAGAGCGAGAGTTTGTTGCCCATGTGTTCTTTCCAGATGAGAAAGTGATCGAGCAAATGGTTGTGGAGAAGAAGAAACATGAGCTTCTTAGTAAGTAAACGAGTGAGTATCTCATGGAGGAGAAGGTCGAGGCCAAGGCAATGCTTAATATTTAGCGATAAGGCATGCTGGCAAAACTTATGGATCATCAGTTGTTTTTCCAAATGTGCTTCTTAAACTATATTAAATATACAATATGGACCTTAGGTCATTCTTGAGGTTGACACAATATTATAATTAAGACATCCACCATGGTCTTTTCTTGTTGAATAGGGTATTGAGAAGCTCTGATCGTAGATCTTGGCAGTCCTAATTATGTCAAAGTAGGGGCCAAGATAAGAGACTTGGAAGGGAACGTAGTTGATGTGCTCGATGCCACCAGAGGGACCTAGTTACAGATATTTGTGGGCTACAAAATTCCTCCCAATCCTCAAAGAGCTATTTGATAAGCCCCCTCGAGGCGAAGAAGAGGAGGTGTAGGTATATGATTTACAAGCGAGTTGAGGCCAGTTTATATTATGACTACATGAGAAAAATATCTTGGGGAAAGTCCAGCGGCTCGCGAAGCAGGAGATGTGAGGCAGAGGATTGAGGAAGTAGCAGAGGATCGATTCCATGCGCTAAATTATGAGAGGCAAATAAGAGTTATTTCTTCCACAAAGCACAACCTCCACAAAACTTTAATTATGGAAGTTTGCATACGTACTTTGTCAATTAAATTGTTTCTTGATGTTTTTTTATGTAAAAACCGCACCAATACGCTTTCAATTGCATTGGTGCATTATAAACAGTATAGCACACATGTATATTATGTTTTTTCCAAATAATGTTGATGTTGTTATTGTTTGATTTATAAAATGTATTATAAGTATGCTAATGATTTCTTTGTTTTTAAATTAAATTTAAGATGTATCACTCATTAGAATTTAGAGTTGCCATATAATGTTTAACTTTAGTTTTATGAAATAGTTTACTTTGGATTGTAATTACAAAAACTTATAACCATTAATGTCATATAATGTTTAATTCTTCTTCAAGGTGAATTGTTTGCTGTCGAGCATGATACAATATGTTCCTTAAACATATTTAAAAAGAAAAAATACTCTTATGAAATGTTATTTTCTCATTTATTTTATTAATAACATTATAATATTTTTTCATAAATAAATTTATAATTGTTAGATTTAAAAAAAAATATTATAATCGTAATTATTAAATATGAAAATGAAATCATTAATAATAATAAATTTTAAATATGAATATAAAAAAATTATAGTTATTAATTATGAAAATGAAATCATTCGTAATAATGGATTTTAATATACACAATTTGCTTTAAACGTCTTTGTGAGTTTTTGTTCCACCACCAACTTTATGAATCTCCTGATAAGGAAATGTGACTATTAGATTTGGTAGCCTTATTGGTAGCCTTGCCCGTAAGGAACAAGATGATGAACAAAAGTGCCCTGAGAAAGAGAACAGGGGAGCACTGAAGACTAACCTATGCTAAAAGAGATCCACAAGGAGTACATGAGCATAACAAGATGAAACATTACAAAGACAAGGAGAAAGGGTCGGGTCATTGTGTTTCCCGGAGAGGATCCTTTCTACCTTTTTTTTACGAACATCAATCCAACTAGAGGAATAGATAAGCTCAGCATCCTTCACCACCAAAGCCAGATGGTTTGAGGAAATGCCAGAGTCTTGAGCTGCGGAAGCTAAGGGTGCTTCCTTATCACTGTCTGAATTATCCGATTCACAAGGACATTTTTGAGCCCCTGAGAGCGGGGTTGTGGCCATGATCATTTCATTTGATTCATCCCTTTCATGGTTAGTGTGCAAAGGTTGAACTGCGGGATTCAGAGTCAAAAATTTTGAAGCTTCAACATGTTGTGTTGATGTCGAAGGCTGGTGTTTTGGGTCTGCGGTTGGACGCTGCGCATTTTTTGGAGACTGTGATGGTGTTGTAGAAGGCAGAGGAGCTAGGGTATCTTTGTGATGTCGCTTGCTGTCAGATGAAGAGTTTGAGTGGCTTTTGTGATTTTTAGGGTCTTTCCAACCATTATCCCTTTTCCATGCTCTAGGGGATGAGAATGGGATTGGGGATAAAGGACAAGCTAC
>SNQJ01S0203392.1:0-16723 GCA_010110895.2 Picea sitchensis
ATAGATATAACTGATTCACCCCCCCCTCTCAGTTATATTTCCAACAGAAAGTGGTTGAAGAAGCGGGTTTTCAGGCTCATGGTTGAAGAGGCAGGTTGCCAGGCATGTGAGCATCTCTCTCCAGGTGAGAGAGTTTGTTGGTAAGTGGTTTTGTCCTAGAGAGAGTCCAACACTAGCTACGGAGCTCTGAGAATTCCTAATCCATCCTGTTGCCGAGACCCTAAGAGGGAAGTGGAGCAGCCGATGGATTGTGGAACAGTGAAGGTGCATATTCCTGGGGTGGAACAGGCATGTGGGGAATGAGACTCCATGAGTAGTGGGCATAATAAGGCTCCTGGAGAGAATCCTTTGAGTTGCACTGTGCAGTTTCCTATAACCTCAGCCTAGTTTAGGATTCCCTTGCCCTGGGTGGAGCTTAGTCCCAACTCGGGGGTGACCCACTGCTGAGCATGATGAGCAGCGTGGTCTTTGGCTAGGAGGTTTGTGGAAGGTCTTCATGTAGTTGGTGGTGTTACTCCAGTTGAAAAGATAAGTATCATTGTTGTGCTTAATTTATATGTTATGCATGTCTGTGATGCCTGAATGTTATCATGTATTCCGTTGCGTATATGAATTACTATTAGTTCCATTGATTCTGTATGGCAGCAGTAATTATGTGATTATTGTGATTAAATGTTTTAATTCATTAAAATGCATATATTGTATAAGTGTATATTCCGCATTGGTAGCATTACCTGGTCTCTGTGTTGGTCAAGGAAGCTACAGTTTGGTATCGAAGCTATGTGAAGTCTCCGAGTAGTGGCGTTGCCTAGGCCAGTTGGTGGTTGAGGATGTTACAATTTGGTATCATAGCTATGTGAAGTCTCCAAGTAGTGGTGTTTCCCAGTCTGGTTGGTGGCTAGGGACGTTACAACAACAAGGAAGTGGGTTTGGGTCAATGCCAAACAGTTTCGGTGTATTTTAAAACGTAGAGTTTCTCATCTAAAATGGGAATAGACAAGGAAAAAATTGTCCCTCCATAATTAACTCTCAAACAAACCTCTTTTACAAGGGTGCAACAACAATAGGACTAAAGGAAACAATTATTATACCTTGTACAGTCCCACATCCACACCTCCCATTTGGTCACCTGATTTTTATGTGCAAGAGTTACTAAATTCCAAGAGGAGATTGGAGGTTTTGGAAGCCAAAGAGCATGAGAGAGACCTTAAAACCCATTTATTGACAGTAGAAAACTAGGGCTTAGAAGAAAGCAATAAAGTTTTAAAAAATAAAGTGACATTGTTGCAAGAAGCCCTTTTGGTAGCAAAGCTTGAATGGAAATGCATGAAGGATGCCAAGAAAATCAGGGAAGAATTTTTTGTGGAAATTAGAGATGTGATGAGTTCTAAAACATCTAAAGCTGAAGGGAAAATAGTTGAACAAGAAGACACCCGGGGAGTGAAAGCAAGGGATGAAGAGAAGAGATATTTTACAAAGAATTCCAAAACTTGGGCACAAATTATTAGCAATTCTGCTAATTTGGAAAAAGAAACAAACAACCAGGGGGGTGACATGCAAGATAGAGAAATCAAAGAAAGACAGGTCAAAGAAGCAAACATAATTATCAAAGGTGTGAGAGAGTATGGAAAAAATGAATGTACTCTCGATCTTGTAAGTGAATTTTTGAAGGACAAGCTTCTTTGGCAAGGTCGAATTCACCAAGCATGGAGGGTGGGTAAACCTAGTAATGAGAGAGCTAGGCCCATAAAATTCATCATGTCAAGAACACATGACAAGAAAAATCTTCTAGGAAAGAAGCAACTTTTGAGGGCTCTCACTTTTTTATAGACGAAGATTTAACTATTAGACAGCAAGAGGAAAGAAGGGAAGAGATGTCAAAGGTTAGGGAAGCAAAGGATGAGGGGAAAAGGGCATGGTTGTTCAAATGAAAAGTTTTTATTGCCTTTTTTGGTCCTCATTCTAAAATAGGACAGCAAGGTGGTAGTCAATAAGAGATAGCAAATTCATTAGCAGGAAACTATGCAACAAGGCTAGAATGGGAAAATAGGGGTGAAGACTCAACTTTGAGTCTTGTAGGCTGATGCATATCCCCCCTTCTCTCCTCGAGGCTGTGCGACTTCCTGGTCAAGGATATTCAATTCTGAGCGGAATTGTCTCTCTGAGACCTTAATGGTCTCACTTGCAAATTAACACAGGCCATTTCAGTCCTCTGGTGCAGGTTCTATGGAACCCGCAGGCCCTTTTCTTAGAGCTCTGAGCGCTCTTTAATTTGCGGGTAAAATATCCTTTTCGTTAGCCCCTTTCTGCATATTCCTCTGGGCTATGACCTCATGTAAGGGTTTGATTGCGAGCACAGTCAAAGGTGGTTTTTAGGCCAACCCACTTTTCACCCCGCAATTCACTACAAGCCGCCACGTATCCTTTTGCTGATACCATGGTTTCGATTGCAGTCGGATCAAGAAATTTTAAGACTCGACCATGTTCTGGCCCCGCAATCCAGCTCGACCGTTGATCTCTTGCCTTTGGCGATGATTCATGATCAACAATTGTTATCCAGCCTCTACCTTCTTTATTTCCTCCTTTCATGTGCCTCTGCAAACCTCCGCGATTTGTCGACACATAGCTCCCCTTCAAATCAACGGATCTTGATGATTTCACCTTCCGGGCTTTGGGATTTTCAATTATCAACCTCTTATTTTCCCCATATGACAACATTCCAGAGTGGAAGATCTGCTACCACTTGTCTCCCTAAACCTATGGCCAGGATCTCCTCCACGAGTCTGGCCTTTGGGAATTTCAAATCTCAACAAACACAATTCTTCGAAGTGAACCCTTCCAGAGTGTCAGATCCTCTGACATCTGTCCTCCTTAATCCAATGACTATCCAATGAATTGAATCTTCGTCCTCCACATGTCTCCTCGCAGATCAACAATCTGTGTTCCTTCCTTCGGGATCAACGACCCTTAAACGTTTCGAGCTTCGGCGCTTCGGGACATTCCGAAACACAACTTCAAAAAACCTCGGAGTAACAATCCTCCAAAGTTCATGATCTGGTGGCACCTGTCCAATCCAAATCAATGACTATCGTCCACTCTGGGACTTCGGCCTTCGACAATCTCAGATTTCAATTCCTCCTCACTTGGCTTCTCTCTAAACTTTTTACCCGAAGTCTGCGATCTAATGACACATGTCCTCTCATAGATCAATGACTCCCAACTACTTCGGTTGTTCAAGCTTCAGAGATTTCAAACCTTTCTCCTTCGTGTTCTCCTGGAGTGTTTTCACCCAAAGTTCATGATCTGTTTCCACGTGCCCTTCTGGATTTGACAGTCTAGATTTCTTCTTCGGCTCTTTGGTGCTTCACTTTCCTCCAAATGCTTTCACCTAGAGTCAACGATCTGTTGACACGTACCCTCCTGTACGATCAATGATCATAAGTGACTTCAGCACTTTAGGCTTCGGGAGTTTCACACTCTTACACATCCATTCCTCTCAGAGTGATTTTACCTGAAATGCACAAATTTTTGCCACGCGTTCTTCTGGATCCAATGGTCCAGAGCTTCTTCGCTCCCGCCGACTTCCTTTCGGAGTGTTCTGTCTTCGAACCTCCTGATCTCTCTCCACGTTTCTTTCAAAATGAATATTTTTTATTTACTTTGGGTCTTCGACTCTTTGGGCTTCAGGAGTTTCAGCTCCTATGCACTCTTTTCCCCCGAAGTGCTTTCACCTGAAATGTGTAATATTCTGACACGTACCCCTCCTAGCGATCAATGACCAGGGTCTTCTTCGGGTCTTCAGTTGTTTCACCTCCTCCCTGTCCACAAACTTCCTGAGTTATGGATCTTGCGCCACTTGTCCTCCTTGACAATGAATGGTCCCAAACTACTTCGGGACTACGGGACTTTGACAGTTCTGCTCTTGTGCGCATACAAGGGTTTAAATCTTGTGCACTTACCTCCAGATCCAATAGTTGTTGGTCCTCCGCACTCAGATCCAATGAATGGGATCTGTTCCTATCCTCTACACTTCCTATGTTCACTAGATCCTGATCTGACGGTCCAGATCTTTCCCCACAACCAATCTGACGATTGTTGTCGCTCCTCCTTCTGAGTTTTTTCGTTCTCCCGAACTTGGGAAATTTCCTAAATGTTCAAAGGTTTTGGTCCTTGAACCTTCTCCCATGGGACCGGTTGAAAAAGGTCTCGACTCCACCTTTCCTCCTGATATTTGACAATAAAATTTGACCTCAGCTCTGACGCACGCTCGCACTCCGCGTGCAAATTTGCACCACTCCTCCTAAACTTGTGAACTTGCAGTAAATTCACTTCTGCGTGCACTCCTTTTGTTGTCTCTCTTGAGTTATATCTCTCACTGTTTGTTCCTTCAACTTCTTGTAGATTCGCTTCGACACTTAGCCGAATCTCGGATCTGTGCACTCCTTGCAACAAATTCTTACGCAAGGTTTGAGTTCTCGCGGACGACTGTGCACACCTTGCAACGGTCACTTTGCACTCCTTGCAAAGGGAAAGTTTTGGGCTATCTCTTCTGAGCTTCAGAATTGAAACAGATTACGTAAACACACTCCTTGCGGACTGTATGCACACCTTTCATGAACTCAAGAAGAGAAACAATGGAAACTTATATAAACATATCATAGTTGCATACATTCATTTATATGACTCCTTCATTCATGAAACACGAAATAACAAAAAGACTGTAAACAATACCAACACTCTACATTGGATCAATTTTCCTCTGTTATATTCATTCAAATGTAAAATGGCTACAACTATGAAAAATGATAACTAAATCACAACCATATCCTATCTAATTTGTAGCAGCCTCATTTAGGCATATCATGCATCTACATATACAAGAGGTCCTCTAGGGTTCCCTCCAACTACATATCCTATTGAAGTAACAACTAACAACTACTCAATCTTCGTTACATTAAAGTCTGGGAGTGAAACTCCCAAATCTCTTTCGATCATTCAGTTTTTGAGCGTTTCGCTCTTCCTCAATCATCCGTTCAAAACAGATCTTTAGGAAAATGAAAGCTTTCAGATTCCAATTAATTTAAAAAAGGCGCGCTATGGTGTTGAGTTGTCCCTCCACGTGGGTTTTGTTGATGGTGCTCCTGCATCATACTCCACTGCTGGGAAAATCATGAGCTTCTGCTCATGGATCCCTCTACCATGTTGTTGAGGTCCTCCAGGGTAACATACTTTCTCTTGGAGCTATTCATCTGCTCCTTTTCCTTGGTGCTTCTTTTTCCCTGTTGCTCCTGCAAGTTTTCTTATGTCCCATACTTCTCTTATGACTTCTTCTTGTGTTTCTTCCAACATCAATCTCTTTATCTCTTCTATTTCTTTGTCCAGTTGGTCCATTGGCTGGTTTTCCCCCTGAAGTATGCTCTGTTGCCTCTTCTCTCCATCAATTTCCAACTTGACTTGTTGGATAAGATGTCTTTGCATCTTCACCCTTCTCTCCAGGGCCTCCAACTCTTCACACAGATCAACAAGATCCATGATATCTATTGTTTCCTCCTCTGCTGTAGACTCACATTCTACAATTATCTCTTGCTCAGCTTCCTAACTGAAAAATTTGAGCCATTCCTCTGAATTCTCTTCTCCCCCTATTGTATATCCAATTTCTACAGTTGCCTTATGTTCATCTTCTTGGCTGAAATTTTTGAGCAGTTCCACCAAATGCTCTTCTTTCTCCATCTCTTGGGCATATTGAAATGTGTGATCTTTCTCCTTTTTACCAATTTGATCAATCTAAACTTTCATGTTATCTTCATCTCTTGTGGCACTAGATGGCATTTCTTTTGTAGACTCTAGTTCTGCAGTCTCACCACTGAGTTGCTCCTCAATTTCCACCTCTGATAGGTTGACTTATGTCATCTCCTCTTGTGTTGCTTCAACCCCAACTTCCTCTAGTTTCTCCCCAGGCTGGTATGTTCCTCCACCTATTTCCAATTTGACCTGTTGGATATGCCTACTCTGCATATTTACTCTTCTCTCTTGGGCTTATAATTCCTCATACAACTCAACAAAATCTATGTTGATTGCTTCTTCTTCTGTTGCGGCTCCAGTGCTACAGTCATCTCCTGTTCAACTCCTGGGCTGAAATTTTTGAGAAATTGTGTTGAATGCTCTTCTCCTGAAATCTGCATGACTATCTCCTGGCAGCCATATTTTGGTCCTATATTATCCAGCCAATCCTCCAACATCTTCATCTCTTGCTCCCATTGAGTGCGAAATTCATCTAAATTATCCTCTTTTTCTGTTGGGGAAAACATCAGTGTTTTCTCCTTATCCTCCTCTTTGACAATCTTTGTTGGTTGTCTTTCCTCTGCTACACCTGCATCACAGACACAGTTAAATTTAAGAGAATTTGTCTCCATGGTCTCTTTCTTGGATTCTTTTTGCACCACCTCCTCATGAGCAACACTTGTATTAGCCTCTGCTAGACTATTTGGCAGGAATATTTGAATTCCCACAATGATAAGAACACACCTCTGATCTTCTTCCATCAACACTCCTTGATGATATGAACTCTCAACTAAATTCATCTCTTCTCCCTTTCCCACCTAACAACTTGGGATTTTCTCTCTACCCACCTGGCAGTCTATGAGATCACCTGATCTCCCTCCATTGTCCACCTGGCAACTTGAACTTCCATCACTGACCTCCGCGAAGTCTATGAGACCATCCACTGACCTCCTTCCATTGCCCACCTGGCAACTTGAAAGTTCATTTCTTCCCCCTTGGCAGTTTATGAGATCCTTAACTGATCTCTTCTCCTCATCATCACTGAGATTCCTCCCTGTTATCACTCCAAGTGTCCTTCTCAGGTTGTAGCTTGAAGAAGCCTGGTAACTTAAAATGTGTTTTGGTTTTATGTGTTTATGTGTGTATCAAATGGGATAACTGACCTACTGGATTGGTATCAAGATAGTCAAGGGTATATAATCAAATGAGACAATGCTTTCAAGAATTAATGATTAGATAGATAACAAAATTGGTAGATGAAGAAAGCTATGCTTATTAACCAGAACACACATGTGATGGGTCAAATAAGATAGTGTAGATTACTATTAAATCAAGCTTATGAGCTGACGAAATGAGATAACAGTCATTAGCAGCTAAAACAAACTTGAATTAAAGTACAGAAAGAGAAAGGTAATGGAAATCTGACATCAATAATGAAAGGAAACTGTGATCTGAATTATATATCTAAAAGTCTATTACAATAGCCTCAAGGTCTCTGTATCCAGACTTGAACCCTTCAGTCTATAAAATTGATAGGATTTATATCCTTTACAAGAAGTTTCAGATCCTCAAAAGATGGATCTGATAACCTCTTCTCCTATCTCAAATTCGAATTTGTGAGGTGGCTGGAAAAGACATAAATTTATGGAAATATGCTGCTCAAATATTGACCCATATCTCTCCAACAAAAACTGTTGTGTACAAACTAGAAGAGGATTTTGTATATTGGTTTGTTGTGAACCTCTCTCAGTTATTTGAGATTCCTTTTCATTTTCCTGGGATTTGCATTTCAAAAACATGTGTCAAACAGAGAAATTCTGAGATCCAAAAATTAGGGCTCAGAGATGAATTCAATTCTCCCAATATATGACACTTGTAGGAAAAATGAGAGAGTTTATTATTAATTGACATGTTAGCAACAAAAGACCTCTACCCGTTTCTTAAAAATATTCTCCAGTTGCTCAGAATCATCATTTTAAAATGATGACTCGACATAGTAAAAACAAACTTTTCTACACTTTCGGTGGCTAAGAGAGCCCTGAATTTTGCATTTAAGCCACCAAAAGCTAAGGCTTTCGATGGCTTAGAAGCCCTTTTGGAAAGGCGCTTAGCCACCAAAACCTGACTTTTGACTTTTTTGAAGGGAAAACCAAATCAAATGTTTTTAAAACTTTATTACATACTTAAAGCTCTCAAAAATGAACCTTAAAAATTTAGAAATGTATTTTTCAATGACTTCCTATCACCTAAAATAAAAAAATTTGATTGTGTTATTTGAGGAGATAACATCTAGCTCCTTCTGGGGATGAAATCCTCCCTGTGAGGTTTCAAGAACCTCAGATCCAATGCCTTTCCTGTTGGGCTATGGAGTCCTTTGGCCTGTGCAATTGATCTTCTGCAAACCTGTAACTTGCTTGTAGCCTTTACCATTGGGCTATGGAGTCGTTTGGCCTTTAGAACTGATAATGTGAAAACCTGTGGCCTTCATGTAACCTACTTGTATCCTTCTTGTTTATTCATGAAATCAATCAACTGAAAATGATCTAGTTGCTCGTGTGAAGATCTTATTTAGTTGCCTACTCCTACACTAACCAAATCTGAAACTTGGTCATGTAAACGCAGACTTCCATAACATCCATTGGAGCAACCTCAAAACTGAGATGACCTTATCTCTATCACTACTTAATAGAAAGTAACTAAAAGACATCAATAATGACAAATAAATTTTCAGAAAGGCATGCTCACTGGTGAATGTTGATGAGTAAACAAAATCTGAAATTTTTAGAGGATCTGAAATATACAGCTCCATCAAAGCTGCTACTGGGTCTCTGAATCCAAGATCAGAAACATTCTAAATCACAGAAAATAATTTCCCTTTCATGAATGCTTCTTTGCTTGCAATTAGATATCTTCCTTGATAGTCTTTCCATTGTCCCAACTGAGAACTGAAAAGTTGATGATGGCCGCCTTTATTGATATGAATATTGAATGTGGATTGTTCTCCCTCTGTCGGAGGAAAATGCAAAATCAACTGTCGATCTGAACCTTTATGCTCCTCTTCACCATATCTTTGTAATTTGAGTTCATCATGATGATATGTTGACTTATCATAGCAAAAACAACTTCCTCTCCAACAATAATGTCTTTGCAGGATATATCAAAACTAAAAAGATCTTCATTGGACTTTTGAACAACAGATTCGTAACAAGCATCAATCACAGCATGCACACATTTTTTATTATCTCTCTGCTGAAAAGAAGAACTAGATGAAATTTTAGTAGACAATAAGTCTTCACAAACCTTCAAATCTTCTTCCTCATCATTGTATTGATCAAATGTAGGAGTATAAAGATAAGATCCTAATGATAAAGATGAATATTCTTGTATAGAAGTATCAATAGGATCTTGAAATAGATTTGGAAAAATATCACCTTGTTCCTCATCATAATTCAAAACAACATATTCATAATGAGAAGGAGGATCCTCCTGATGTTCTAGCTGAAGATTGGATAGTTCCTGAAAATCTTGTTCCTTGTGGTTACTACCACTTTCCTTAGTCTGCAAATCTGGAAGTTGAGAACTGTCCTTAATATTTGCTGCAGATCCAACTCTGTCACATTCTAATCTGTCAATCTGCTCAACATCTTCAAAGTTTTCAGAGGGAAAAATCTGATCTCCATGACAACCATCTTTAATAGATGCATTTAATACAATGTCAAAAGCATAACCATGGTTGTCATAATGTGGATCAACAATCCGTTGATCATGATAAGAGATGTCTTCTATTGCAGCAAAGTCTTCATGAATGTTTGGATCTTTATTCAATAAATTAAAATCATGACAACTTTCGGGATATAGAAGGTCAACTAAAAATATGTCTTTGCAAAACAAATGAAAGGCAGCATGAAAATTTGCCAAAGAACTGATACTTGCATTTGGAAGAGATCGACACCAATTAAGAGAAAACCCCTCTAATGAATACCTGAAAAGATTAATTTGAACATCTTCATGTATGATCTGAAGTCGATGAATAAAGTCATGAAAATCCAACAAGTGTTCAGCTGGCACTTCCCACTCTTCTCCTCAAAATCTAGCAATACTATGTTCCCATTCATCTTTACTAGGTATTGGATGAGGGTAACCAAAAAATATTTGAGAAATTGCAAAATGCATACCTCTTGTTCATTTCATACCAATGGAGTCACCAACAGATTTCAGAACAATGGAGTTGCCACTGAATCCTCCTTCATGGAGTCGCCAGATAGATAATTACAACAAAAAATATGTCCAGACTTTGTCTATCATCAAAGTTGGATCTTGTCGTCTCCCAAGGAATCTGAGCTTCAATCTCCTCTCCTCGGTAGCGGCGCCAATTTGTTATCACTCCAGGAGTCCTTTTCAGGTTGTAGCTTGAAGAAGCCTGGTAACTTAAAATGTGTTTTGATTTTATGTGTTTATGTGTGGATCAAATGGGATAATTGACCTACTAGATTGGTATCAAGACAATTAAGGGTATATAATCAAATGAGACAATGCTTTCAAGAATTAATGATCAAATAGATAGCAAAACTGGTGGATGAAGAAAGCTATGCTTATTAACCAGAACACATATGTGATGGGTCAAATAAGATAGTGTAGATTACTATTAAATTGAGCTTATGAAATGAAAAAATGAGATAACAATCATTAGCAGCTAAAACAAACTTGAATCAAAGTACAGAAAGAGAAAGGCAATGGCAATCTGACATCAATAATGAAAGGAAATTGTGATCTGAATTATATATCTGAAAGTCTATTACAATAGCCTCAAGGTCTCTGTATCCAGACTCGAACCCTTCAGTCTATAAAATTGATAGGCTTTATATTCTTTACAATCAGTTTTAGATCCTCAAAATATGGATCTGATAACCTCTTCTCCTATCTCAAATTCGAATTTGTGAGGTGGATGGAAAAGACAGAAAATTTTGGAAATATGCTACTCAAATATTGACCCATATCTCTCCAAAAAAAACCGTTGTGTACAAAATGGAAGAGGCTTTTGTATACTGGTTTTTTTTGAGAAAAAACCTCTCTCAGTTCTTTGAGATTCGTTTTCATTTTTCCGGGATCTTCATTTAAAAAACATGTGTCAAACAAGAAAATTTTGAGATCCGAAAATTAGGGTTCATAGATGAATTTGATTCTCCAAATATATGACACCTATAGGAAAAATGAGAGAGGTTATTTTTCTTTGACATGTTATAAACAAAAACCTCTTCCCGTTTCTTAAAAATATTTTCCAGTCGCTCAGAATCATCATTTGAAAATGATGACTCAGCATAGTAAAAACAAAATTTTCTGCACTTTTAGTGGCTAAGAGAGCCCCGAATTTCGCATTTAAGCCACCGAAAGATAAGGATTTCGGTGGCTTAGAATCCCTTTTGGAAAGTCGCTTACCCAACGAAACCTGAGTTTTGAATTTTTTGAAAGGAAAAACAAATCAAATGTTTTTCAAACTTTATTACATACTTAAAGCTCTCAAAAATGAACCTTAAAAATTTAGAAATGTATTTTTCAATGACTTCCTATCACCTAAAATAAACAAATTTGACTGTGTTATTTAAGGAGATAACACTCCAAATCTCTAGTTCACAAAAGTGAATCACTTTCTCCTTTGTGTCCCTAAGGTTTTCAGCATGCCTCGGCCTCTTCCTCACTTCTTGTTGATGTTTTCTGGCCAACAACTTTTGAACAGGACATTTACCTTCCTATTCAGAGGCCATTCGTACCTCCAATGTACCTTTGTCTCCTGCTGCATATTCAATTTCATCTCTTCCATTCTTTCTCTTATCTCAATGAGCTCCTTGTCAATTTTTTCCTTACTTTTCTTCTTGTGGTATGCTCCTCGACCAATCTTATGGAATTCAATAGCCATCTTTTTTTTGTCTTCATCCCTCCTGGCTATCTACCTTTTGTTGCATGCCTTGCAACAATATTTACAGAGAATCAATACTCTATCTCCCTTCACCTATTGTCTACATGCAAACTCCATCTTCTGATACCATTTGATGTCATCAGATTAACTCTATTCAACTTTTCACCTTTGCCTACAATATGCAGACACAATTCAACTCTTGATACTACTTGATGTAGTCAGATTGTCTTCTCTATATCCTTTGTCTGAAATCTACAGACAAAAATCAACTTTGATACCTCTTGATGGTATCATACTATCTCCTTTATCTCTTTTCCTCTTTTGTCTGTTGTCTACAAGAAAAAAATTAGCTCTGATACCACTTGATGGTATCAGAGTATTTTCTTTATCTACTCTATGCTACAGAAATTAAAAATCTGAGCTTTGATACAACTTGATGCAGACCCCCCCTGCTCTCCTCGGGGCTGTGTGACCTCCTGGTCAAGGATCTTCAATTCCGAGCTGAATTGGCTCTCTGAGACCTTAATGGTCTCACTTGCAAATTAACACAGGCCCTTTCAGTCCTCTGGTGTAGGTTCTATGGAACCCACAGGCCCTTTTCTTAGAGATCTAGGCACTCTTTAATTTGCAGGCGCTAGCCCGTTCCTGTATATGCCCCTAGGCTATGACCTCGCGTAAGGGTGTGATTGCGGGAACAGTCAAGGGTGGTTTTAGGACAACCCTCTTTTGGCCCTGCAATTCACTACAAGGTGCCACATATCCTTTTGTTGATATCGTGGTTTCGATTGCGGCCCGCTCAAGAAATTTTAAGACCCAAGCATGTTCTGGCCCCGCAATCTAGCTCGACCGCCGATCTCTTGCCTTTGGCAATGATTCGTGATCACCAACTGTTATCTAGCCTCTACCTTCCTTATTTCATCCTTTCATGTGCCTCCCCAAACCTTCTCGATCTCTCGACACGTAGCTCCCCTTCAAATCAACGGCTCTGGTTGATTTCACCTTCCGAGCTTTGAGAGTTTCAATTCTCAACCTCTGCTTTTCCCCGTATGACAATATTTCAGAGTGGAAGATATACTGCCACCTGTCTCCCTAAACCTACGGCCAGGATCTCCTCTGCGATTACGGCCTTCGAGAATTTCAAATCTGAACAAATGCAATTCTCTGGAGTGAACCCTTTTGGAGTGTCAGATATATGACATCTGTCCTCCTTAATCCAATGACTATCCAACGAAGTGAATCTCTGTCCTCCACATGTCTCCTCGCAGATCAACAATCCATATTCCTTCCTTCGGGATCAACGACCCTTAAATGTTTCAGGCTTCAGCTCTTTGGGACATTCTGAAACACGACTTCACAAAAACCCCGTGGTAACAATCCTCTGAAGTTCACAATCTGGTGGCACCTGTCCAATCTAGATCAACGGCTATCATCCGCTCTGGGACTTCGGCCTTCGACAATTTCAGATTTCAATTCCTCTTTGCTCGGCTTCTCTCCGAACTTTTTACCTAGAGTCTGTGATCTAATCACACATGTCCTCTCATAGATCGATGGCTCCCAGCTACTTCATTTGTTTGGGCTTCTGCAATTTCAAACCTTTCTCCTTCGCGTTCTCCCAGAGTGTTTTCACCTTGATTTCACGATCCATTGTCATGTGCCCTTCTGAATCTGACGGTCCAAATTTCTTCTTCGACTCTTCGACCCTTTCGGCTCTTCGGTGCTTCACTTTCCTCCGAATTCTTTGACCCAGATTCAACGATTTGTTGACACGTACCATCCTGTACGATCAACGATCATAAGTGACTTCAGCACTTCAGGCTTCAGGAGTTTCAAACTCTTACACATCCATTCCTCCCAAAGTGATTTCACCCG
This sequence comes from Picea sitchensis, assembly GCA_010110895.2. Classification (NCBI taxonomy): domain Eukaryota; kingdom Viridiplantae; phylum Streptophyta; class Pinopsida; order Pinales; family Pinaceae; genus Picea; species Picea sitchensis. Next base: position 13,565 of record SNQJ01S0203392.1, read on the forward strand.
AAATGCACAGATTTCTGCCACGCGCTCTTCTGGATCCAACGGTTTAGATCTTCTCCACTCCCGTCGACTTCCTTTCGAAGTGTTCTGTATCCGAACCTCCCGATCTCTCTCCACGTGTCTTTCACAATGAATGGTTTTGATTTACTTCGGCTCTTCAGGTTTTGGGAGTTTCAACTCCTATGCACTCGTTTCCCCTATAGTGCTTTCACCCGAAATGCGTAATCTTTTGACATGTACCCCTCCTAGCGATCAACGGTTAGGGTCTTCTTTGGCTCTTCGGCTATTTCACCTCCTCCCTATCCACAAACTTCCAGAGTTATGGATCTTGCGCCACCTGTCCTCCTTGATGATGGACCGTCCCAAACTACTTCATGACTTCAGGACTTTGACAGGTCCGCTCTTGTGTGCATACAAGGGTTTAAATCTCATGCACTTACCTCTGGATCCAATAGTTGTTGGTCCTCCATGCTCATATCCAACGGATGGGATCTGTTCCTCTCCTCTGTGCTTCCTATGTTCACTGTATCCTAATATGACGGTCCATATCTCTCCCCACAACCGATCTGATGGTTGATGTCGCTCCTCCTTCTGAGCTTCTTCGTTCTCCCGAACTTGGGAAATTTCCTAAGTGTTCAAAGGTTTTGGTCCTTGATCCTTCTCCTATGGGACCGGTTGAAAAAGGTCTCGACTTCGCCTTTCCTCCTAAGCTTTGACAATAAAATTTGACCTCGACTCTGACGCACTCTTGCACTCCGAGTGCAAACTTGCACTACTCCTCCTAAACTTGTGAACTTGCAGTAAATTCACTTATGCGCGCACTCCTTGCGATGTCTCTCTTGAGTTCTATCTCTCACCGTCTGTTCCTTTGAATTCTTGTAGAGTCGCTACGACACTTAGCCGAATCTCAGATCTATGCACGCCTTGCAACAGATTCTTACGCAAGGTTCGAGTTCTTGCGGATGACTATGCACGCCTTGCAACAGTCACTTTGTTCTCCTTGCAAAGGGAAAGTTTTGTGCTATCTCTTCTGAGCTTCGGAATCGAAACAGATTTTGTCAATGCACTCCTTGCATAATGTATGCACACCTTGCATGAACTCACGAAGAGAAACAATGGAAACTTACATAAACATATCACAGTTTCATACATTCATTTATATGACTCCTTCATTCATGAAACAAGAAATAATAGAAAGACTGTAAACAATAGCAACACTCTGCATTAGATCAATTTTCCTCTGTTATATTCATTCAAATGTAAAATGGCTATAGCTATGAAAAACGATAACTAAATCACAATAATCTCCTATCTAATTTGCAACAACCTCATTTAGGCATATCATGCATCTACATATACAAGAGGTCCTCTAGGGTTCCCTCTGACTACCTCTCATACCGAAGAAACAACTAACAACTACTCAAGATCCATTACATTAAAGTGTGGGAGTGAAACTCCCATATCTCTTGCGATCATTTAGTTTCAGAGCGTTTCTCTCTTCCTCAATCATCCATTCAAAACAAATCTTTGGGAAAACGCCAACTTTTAGATTCCAGTTAATTTAAAAAAGGCGTGCTATGGAGCTAAGTTGTCCCTCCACATGGGTTTTTCTGACGATGCTCCTGCATCATAGGCCAAAAAAAATAGCAATCAGGTTATACCTAGGTTTCCTTAAGACTAGTTTGTTGGAACTGCAGAGGTTATCCCTGTAGGCGGGGACCTAGGTTAGGACCTGTCGTGGAAGATAGAGACATAATTTGTCTCTTGGAAACACATGAGCATGAAGGGTGAAAGACACTTGTGTTTGAAGGGTATGTGAAGATGGTAGTGTGGAAGAAGGAAACTAAGAATGGTAGAGGACACAGGGGTATCATGGTCTTAGTGAAGAAAAAAAAAGGTCGTCTCATTCAGTTAGAAAAAGAAGACTTAAATAAACAATTCATTTGGTTTAAAATATCAGAAAATGGAAACATCATCAGAATTGCAGCATGTTATTTTGCTCCACAAGTTTAAAAAACTAACAAAAGAAGGGGGCTTGACCACAAAGACCCCTTTGCAGCCTTAAAAAATGATATCGCAACATACTCTCAACTAAGTGAAGTCCTTATAGTGGGTGATTTCAATGCTAGGACAACAAGTGAACAAGCTAGTATTATTCACTGTAAGGAAGACTGCAATCCCATTTGGCTTACAGAAGAAAGAAATCGTCAGTGGAGAAGAGTTTCAAGGAAAACAAAAGATGCAACCTTTTTGGGGAGTAGTTGCTTACTCTATGTGGGGCATTTGACTTAGTCATTTGTAATGGGTTGGATATATGGGCGAATTCTGGAAATTTCACCTGCAATACCTACAATGGTGCAAGTGTAGTAGACTATGCAATTTGCTCGCATGGATTGTGTGAGAAAATGGAGGAAGTTTTTATTGGTGAATGATTGTGGGAGTTGAAATCTGATCATTCATCGATCTATTTATGTTTCACTTGGGCTAAACAACAACAACATGGGACAAAAAGTCAGTGCATTCAACAACCTCCTTCAAAGGGCAGAATTCTTTCGACTCAAAAAAACTATAATACCTTCAATATAGGGCTACAAAGGATGTTTAACAAGGAGAAAATTTTGTCCCAGGGCCTCCAGAGTCATGAACTCACAAATTTAATTCAAAGCGCTCTCACATAATGAAAAAGAGAAAAAAATAGGAAATCTGAAACAAATTGCTTTCCGGTTAATGCTTGGTTTGATGAGGAATGCAAAACAACAAAGAAAACTTTGAAAGAATCAAGCCAAAAAGAATAAGCATAAAAGCCTACAAGAAAATTGTAAGAAAGAAAAAATATGATTTCATGATCTCAAGGAGGGAGGAACTAATCTTCTTGGGAAAAAATAACCCCAAGTTATTTTGGAAGGAACTTCAAACGAGAAAGAAACAAACTAAAAATAATATCACAACTTATCAATGGTTTGAGTATGCAAAGCAGCTTTATGAGAAAGATCCCAAGGTTGACCCCCATGCCTTGGTCAACACTACTACTAAGCTCTTAACCATGCAAGAGATTGAGGTGGGTGTTGGAAAAGCAAAAGATTTAGTTGAACTCCAAGAAGAATATCTAAAGTGGGGTTCAAAAACTCTTGCACCTCACATTATGAAAACTTTCAACAACGT
>SNQJ01S0203393.1:0-16670 GCA_010110895.2 Picea sitchensis
ATATATTTGTTTATATAATGTGTGTTTTAATTGATAATAATTATACGATATCTTTTTGCTTTTTGAGTACAAAAACAAAATTCTAAAGAATCACAAGTAATGACTTACCTTCTTAAGGTTAGATGGACCAATTTGATCTTAATGGACTTTTATCATCATCATCAATATATCATATTGTATTTTTTGTTTATGTTATCTATTAACATTTTTTGTAGTCAAATAATAAATATAATATTTTTCTTTTTTATATAATAAAGTGTTTTTTTATATAATAAATGTAATCCAATATTAATGTATTTAGTAATCAAATAATAAACATAATGTTTTTTTCTTGATATAATAAAGTGATTTTCTTGATATAATAATAACTATATAAAAATTATTAATATTGATATTATTTTTTTATACAATATAATAATATATTAATAATCATAGTAGAATGTGATGTTTTGTATATCAAATAATTATATAATATTTATTAATATTGGTATTTATATATTATACCAATATATTAATAATTATAGTAGAATGTAATGTTTTATATATCAAATAATTATATAAAATTGTGTTTCATATTTTTTTTAATTTATTAATATTAGCATTTAGTTTAAAATATAAAATAATGTAATCAAATAATTAATATTGATGAAGTATCAAATAATTAATATTAATTTTTATTACACAATAATTGTACTGAAATAATTATATAACTTTTTTTTCTTAATATTATGTATAAAGATTTTTTAATCAAATAATAAATATAATGTTTTTTTTTCTTTATATAATATTATATTGTCTTTTTCTTAATATCATGCATTAACTTTTTTTAATCAAATGATAAATATAATGTTTTGTTTCATTTAATCAATCCAATAAAATATTAATAATTAATAATGATATTATTATTTTTTTAATATAATAGTATATTGATGATGATGATGATGATTAACGTTCACTAAAACCTTAAAAAGGTAAATGATTACTTGTGATTCTTTATGTATAGCTATAGAATTCGAGATTACCCCAAACTTTAAAGTTTTATCAAAATTCAAAATAATTCGAAATAAATTTCAAAATACAATAATAAACTTTAATTACAATAAAAAGAAATTCAACTACTTTTGATTTATGTATAGCAATAAAACTCTAAATCACCTCAAAAATTGGAATAGATTATACAATATTAAGATTTAAAGTTTAAAGTTTTATCAAAATTCAAAATGTAAATATGTAAATATGTTTTTTCCTAGTAAACCCTAAAATATTTAAATAATTGTGAATATGTTTGTCCTTCACAATGTAAATACTAAAAATACACAGACATCGCAGAGGATGTTGAACACGAAAGACGATATTAATATAGAATACCAAATGAGATAGAACGCACCATTAAAGTGAAAAAACTGTGAAACTAATGTTGTTGTTAATACTACAAACTATTATGAATGTCTCTGACTACCACAGGTGGTAATACTACATAGTCTCCGACTACCACAACTGGTAAGACTACAAACTATGAATGTCTCTGATAACCAAAACACGATAAATGGAATCCAGTGGCTCTAAAAAATTGCCCGTGTTGAGCACAACTTGTGATTTACCATATCTAGAATTCTGTTTTTCTTTTTTATATATAGGTGGGCAAGCTGAACGTTTTCTTGACTTAGAGTTATGGCTCTCATAAGGAAATTTTCTGATCAGATGAAGAAAGGAAGCAAGATTGTTATATTATCTTTTCAAATGGTCCCCTTCTTCGGATAAAGCCTTAAACCATCGTTGTTCTGGGGTCTATTCGTTCTTGCAAGATTGTTATACAAGCTTCTGCATAGATTTCAATTCTCAAGGAGGGCAAAATTCAAGTTTTGGAATTTAACTTGTGTTTGAATATCATTCTTGGAGAAAACATATGCAAATATTCTTCCGGTATGTGCCAAATTTGCACCTCTAAACTAAAAGGGTTAAGATGTTTCATGATTGTCTGGACCAAAGAATTTCACATGTTGAATACATCAATGAAGTTGCAGATCAAGGGTTACCCGAGCATTTTTTTTCTTTTTCTGTTACTAATATATAATGTTCACATAGACAGATTTTTAGGGCCGAATAGAGTTCCAAGTGCAAATTCTCTTCGATTTTAGTAATAAGGCAGGAAGATGGATAAATATATTGTTAGGGACGAACAGTCCAAATTCCTCCAATTACGGACTGATAAATATATGGAACGAACGTATACATACATAACTAAGCATTACATGTGATTAATAACATAGAGTGCACTAAATGGATGTATCTATATCAAATTTGGTTTTGTGATCATATAACTTCCACCATGACGATTTATTTTCGTACAAACAGGCATCACAGAAATATGTAGGACGAATCCATCTATGTTTTATCATGAATAAAGGAATTTCAGGTATCGCGACTACAATGGAAAATCTTCCACTCTTGCCGCAAAACGTACCATCTGTATATCATGTCCCAATCCCTATGGCACAATATATCTGTGTATAATTGACACATTATTACTTGTTAAAACTGCAATGTTATTAGCTATAAATATAATCAATGAAAACCAAAAATTTTAATATTCTTTATTTTACCCACTATGATGTGTCTTATCTAATCCAAAGATAACATTGCACTGTAAAAAACCGAGAGGCTTGAAATTCTGTGAGAAAATCTAACAAAACCAACTGAAAGAAAAAAATGAAGCCAAAACGGAGGAGATTTAGCTATAAGATTCACCCCTCTTAGCATTATGGGCAATTGATGTACCAAAGTAAATAAATACCACTACCTTCCCTGGGACTGTATTAGCGGGAGTGTCTTGGGACTGTAGTGTGTCTTCACCTCTCAATGTACCTAGGTGAATGGGGATTATCTTGATTCTCCCGAGGTCTCGCAAGATTTCCTAACAGTATAGTCAGCTGACCTGGGATGAGAATTTCTCAAAAAAAAAAATCATAAAACAAATATACCAAGCCCAGCAGATAGATACCTAGGTGAATGGGGATTATCTTGATTCTCCCTACCTAGGTGAATGGGGATTATCTTGATTCTCCCGAGGTCTCGCAAGATTTCCTAACAGTATAGTCAGCTGACCTGGGATGAGAATTTCTCAAAAAAAAAATCATAAACAAATATGCCAAGCCCAGCAGATAGAGAACATTGCAGAAAATATGAAACTGAACCAAACCCAAAAAATTACATACACATAGTTAGAAATCCAAGAAAAGAGATTTCATTTTCTACTGCGTGGGTCAGAGTCACAGAGCCCCAATACTGAGAATTCAGTTTTTATAAAAAATAAAATATTATCAAAACACCAAATAGAGGTTTTAAACACTGACTGTTAACTCTTAATTGAAACCTGGCATCCATTCATGCGTCCAGCACCAATTCCTTAATTGAAACAACGTGGTAACACTTTACATTTCCTATTAAATAATTGAACGTGGCAATGAGTATACAGATTAATTCTTAATGAGTTTAAAGTGGAAATCAATTTCTAGGGTAGTAATTCCTTAATCATATTAAGAAAATGTGAAAAAATAAATAAGGAAATAGATGCATTCATAAATGTAAGGAAGTTATTAACATTAAATTTCATTTATTGATTTGATTGATTTGAGTGTAAGATAAAGAATATGCAAATATCATTATTTGTTAGTCATCAAATTAAAATTTGTAATTAAAAAACTGATTAAACCATCAATTCCCATAGAAAAAATGCCTATCAAAATAATTAAATAAAAATATAAAATATTAAAAAATATTAAAAAGAGCATTGTATAACCTATCACCAATTAACCGAAACATAAAACGAATTAAAAGAACCAAGCCAGGACTGGCATATTAATCGTATTAAATGAAAGTATAAAATATTGAAAAATATTAAATTAAGCATTGCATATAACATCACGAAGTAAACGAAACATAAAATGAATTAAACGATTCATATTCATGCAATGCATTGCATGTTGTTTCTACCATATCATAAATTACAAACAACCCATTCGACATGCACATTCCACATTCCGCCATCCTGGCATAATCTCTTTTTCAGATAATCTCTCCTTTTCAAGATCCGGACATGATAGAATAGTAGATATTAGATAATATATTTATGAATGCATTAACTTAAAAGTATATTGTGTTTTAAAAATTGATGTAACTAACCATTTAAAACCATTAAAAAAATCTAAGAGAAAACTTGGGATCATCGCTTGATTTTAGCAAAGAAATTCTCTTGATGGGTGGAGGCCAATCGTGCTAGAATTTTGCTGTTCAAAAATGAAAATTTTTCCAACTTTCTTGTTCGCTCACCAAATTGTTTAAAATATACTTCATGAATTCATAGAGTGTTGCTTTGAGATCCAGAAATCAAATAAGACACATGCAATCTCCACCTGATATTGAATGGAAAACTAAATGAATGGAACCTACATATTATTAATTAGAACCTATTTGAAACTGGAATATATAAAATCAAACTTGGATATATTAAATAAAATAATATATTAAAATCGTATTGAGATGGACTGATTAATTGTGCTCCATCTCCCATCTAAATTGAATAAAACATATCCTTCACTTCCCAACAAGCCTCTCAACATGTTCACTGTAAGAAGCTTCCTGATGAATATACAAATCTTTGGTGAGTACAATGTTGCTATTTAAAAATACAGTTATTCTTGCAAATGCAAATATGAATTCAATTATTGAAGATCTTATAAAATGGTTCTTCCTGCAAATGAAAATATGAATTCAATTATTGAAGCTATTATAAAATGGTTCTCGACCACTTTATAAACTGGTTCTCCAGAAATTTTATACAACGTTCGTGTAATAATTTTTCTAATGCCCCAATGCCCGACGCATTCTGGAGTGAGATTGGGCATTTGGGAATTTCTTGGGCAGCATATAACATTACATTTACTATGAGGGAACACAAGAGGGTTACGGATCTATATTAGTATTATTTAACCTTCCCTCTCAATGTATTCCACCTTCCACGGATCTATATTAGTATTAGTTAACCTTCCCTCTCAGTGTATTCCACCTTCCATCTAATTTTAGGACGCCTTTCATTCTCCATTACCACACCTCACATTCTCCATTACCACGTGCAAGCTTTAATTCCATAAACGTCCGACCATACCTGTGATTCGGTAGTTGTATGAGAGATATGGTACACTGTATAAAGAATGTGTTAAAAAGTAAAAAGTAAATGTCAAAAGGTTGAGTTCCATGTGCAATTCATTTTCTATATAAAGATTTGTAAAAAAGTAATCCGTGGTCAACATTAAATCTTATTCATTGATTTAAGTGTAAGACAAAGAATATGTTGACATTTTTAATTGTTAACCATAAAATTGGAATTTGTTATTAAAATATTGATTAAACCATCAATTCTAATAGGGAGACGCCTATAGAGTAATTATATATAATGTTTATTTATGTATATTTTTTAACTTTGTTATGTTTTGAAACTTCTTTGTCCTAATTAATCAATTGACCTTTTATTATATTGTTAAATTATAATAAAATGGGTACTATGTGTAAGAATGGAGTTATTGGTCCATGAAGTTGAATGACCGGTGGAGGGAGTTATTGCTCCATGAAGTTGAATGACCGATGGCAATAGTAAAAGACAATTGTTGGAGTCATTTGAGTTAAACTCAAATTCACAGAGAAATCCTAGATTTTTAGGAAATCAGAAAAAACAAGTGTGGAATAGAAAATTGACAAGTGGTCAAAGAGTAAGAGGCCTATACATGTGTCAAAATAAAAATATCTAGGAAAAAATAAATAAAGGGTATACAAAGGGAATGGGACGCCATTATATGTATGTAAAGATTGAAAACTAAAAGAAAGCAATATCATGTGCATTACGAGAAAGAAAACACCATTTTGGACTTCAACTCTCTAATCCTACAAGAAGCCACAGGGGTCATTGCCTCTCTTCAAATAGTTCCAAATTCAAATGAATTTAATATTTGTTTATGATATTCTTTCCAAATTCAAATGAATTTAATATTTGTTTATGATATTCTTTTAATGAGATATAAAATTGTGTACCGATATTTTATTTTGGATTATTATCTATATTCTAAGCACAAAATTTAATGTGATTCATCTTTTGCTTATAAATTCAAATTGTATACTCAATTTTTGTACGTGTAAATCTACAAAGTATTATTATTTATTATTTTCATCTATAAATTTATTAAAAACTAAATGTATATAACAAATTACATACTAAAAGAAAGCAATATCCTATGCATTACGAGAAAGAAAACACCATTTTGGACTTCAGCTCTCTAATCCTACAAGAAGCCACATGGGTCATTGCCTCTCTTCAGATTGTTCCAAATTCAAATGAATTTAATATTTGTTTATGATATTATTTTAATGACATATAAACTTTTGTACCCATATTATATGGCTATGTTATTTTGGATTATTATCTATACTCTAAGCACAAAATTTAATGTGATTTATCTTTTCCTTATACGTCCAAATTATACACTCAATTTTTGTACGTGTAAATCTACAAAGTATTATTATTTTCAACTGTAGATTTATTAAAAACTAAATGTATATAACAAATTACTAAATGACTACAACAAAGTACAATTTGTATATCCATACTAGAACTAATTACTAAATGACTACAACAAAATATTCATATATACACTAGAACAAATTACTAAATCATTACAATAAAGTATGTATATTTGTACTAGAACAAATTACCAAATCACTACATCAAAGTACAATTCATATATATTTACTAGCTATAGGTATGCATAAGACTAAAGAAAATTTTATTGTCTAATGGAATTAAATTAATTAATTCTACATGAGAATGTAGAATACAACTAGATTGAAATTAGATCTCAGAGTAGAAAAACCCTTTTAAAAAAATTTGGGAAAATATAATACATTGATTTACTGCTCCCATAAAAACAAACGATACATGTTTAATACCAATAAAACACCCTTCAGACTACGGTGAACAATCCTCGATTATTATCAAGGAAAAAATATATATAACCATATCTATAGTTGTAACTAGAATCTCAAATTACCTTTATCTAGTAAGTTCCAAATATTAGATCACACCAAAATCTCAAAGTACGTTGCTCGAGTACCCTTGTTTGTTTTACCCCGTAGGGAAGGGAAAATTTAACGATAATTATTTATTCACATATATATGTGTGTGTACGGTGGTCAAAATTAAAAGTTTACTACACGAAATAAGTATAACATTATCATGGGTATTTGTTACACATCAAATTTTTACACTTAGGTACCTCCCCTGAGTTGCAAGTGTCATAAAACTGTCGTATACACCTTGTTATGTGTCACATACATCTTGATAACATGAAATAACATGAAGGTCAAAATACTATGTGCACATGAATTATTATTAATATTCATGAAAATAAAATTAATTTAGTGTGACAATCCACCACATATTTGATTTTCTATATTTTAAGGGAGGTTGAGGATCTGATGGATGGTTGAAATATTTCCTCCTTAAAATCCTCGAGAGATATTTCTATCCTAAAATCCTTAAGATATACTTTCTCCCTAAATATCTTGGAGAACCCATTTTAGTGGATCTGATGAGTGATCGTGTCCATGGTGGTTAAGCCTCCAAATCCTATATACTGAGGTCTTTCGATGGAGAATAAAATATATATTAGAGGTATAAAACTTATGATATTGGGAGGAAGATTTTGAGGTATCAAACTTATTATTTTGGGAGCATCGTGTAAGGGATGGATGAAGAGGACTTGGAGAGGTTGTTGCATGGATGGTTGAATTATTTCCTCAAAGTTTTCGAGAGATATTTCCTCCCTAAAATCCTTAAGAGGTATTTTCTCTCTAAATATCTTGGAGATCCCATTTTAGTGCATCTCATGAGTGATCCCTTCCATGGTGGTTAAGCCTTCAAATACTATATAATGAGGGATTTCCATGGAGAAGAAAAGACAGATTAGAGGTATCAAACTTATGATATTGGGAGGAAGCTTTTGAGGTATTAAACTTATGATCTTAGGAGCATCGTGTAAGAGTTGGATGAAGAGGACTTAGAGAGGTTGTTGCAACTGCATCTACAAATTGTAAGTGTGTTTCTAATGTTCTCATTAATATATGCTTTGCCTATTTCCTTCAAGATTGTGTATTATTTCATATGCTTGTCTATTATAAATGAATTTCATTTAAACTAATCTTGGTAGAGTAAGAAGTCTTTGTTTTCATGCGATGTCCATGGCATTGTAGGTATCATGTCGTGGTAAGGAGCTTGGAGATCAAGCTCATATTGGATTAATCAAGGAAAAACTTTCAAACAAGGTACATCATACATTCTCCCTCTCTTTATTTTGATTAGATTAACTATATTTAAAGGGATGCTAGTTTCCATTTGCATCGTCTTTCTCAATATTAGGTGTCTAGAATCCAAAGGAATATCCACTTGTCCACACGAGGGTTTTTCCGTAACAGAAATTGGCGACTCCACTGGGGAACATACATTGATTTTTCTTTACTTCAATTGTCTCTGCCTTCTTCCCACTTTTATTTCATTTTTATTTTTTGGTCCTGATACATTTCCTTTCTCCCCTCTTTATTAGCAATTTCACAAAATTGTGGGAATTCTAGGTGATTTGTTCTGAGTTTTAAGCCTTTATTTTGAGTTTTAAGCCCATGTTTTGAGTTTTAAGCCTTTGTTCTAAGTTTTTGTGAAGGGTATCACTCCCCTAGAGTGTATGTGATAGCGTTTATCTATAATAAACGCTCCCCTGCAATGTATATCAGAGCGCTACAACTCTTTATAACCTTGAAAACATGAGAGTTGATCTCCTTTTTTGGTGATTTCTTCCTTTATCTACTGAATATTTCTCAGTCTATATTGTAGAGATTTTTTCCAAGAGTTTGTACTTTGGCTTGTGGATTTGTTTGGGTTGAATATTCAGTACTTATCACATATTTTTTTGTCTTGTTTGAGTTTGCAACCTTTTCCAAATTCCGAGATTGATTCACCTTGTTTTTCTTGGTTTGGTGTGAATCTTGTGAAGTTTTGGGTTATGTCATTGATTGAGAAGGTCTACACAAATTTGTTGGTATTAAGTTACTTTTAAAATCTTTCCATTTCGAATGATTTGAGACTTTATGCTTACCACAACCTATCTTGGATTTCTCTTACTTGTTGCTTCTTTTGTGATGACATTTGAGTGATTCCTCTTTCTCTTTATCAATTTTTGGATTCTTCTCTGAACTTTCTTGTATTCCTTGAATGATTGTCGATTTTAAAGTCCTTTATTGAGTGAGTTATATTCTTTTAGTTATTGTTATACTATGACTTCATGATTTGTTTGAAATCCTTTTTGCTTCGTGTCTTTTCTATCTGCATTCGACTCTTTCATTTTTGATTGAAAGTAATGGATTGTTACATGATTTACTTTTTCTTTCGTTAATAGTTGCATTCTTTATTTTGGGTAATGTAGATAACTAGGTTACATTTAGAAGATTCCATTTATAAATTGGGTGTTTTTCTTAAGAAATTTGAAATTCTTCTCCATCGAGTATGTAGGATTCATTGAAGAAAAAGATTTGCATCTCATTTTTCTTCATTCTCTTGGAGTCGAGTATAAAAAATCATCAGTTTCACTTTCTCACCCTTGAGTAAACAACAACCCCAAAATGAAGCACTTATAAAATTTATCAGATACTTTTATATTTTATAGTAGCGAACCTAAATTAGCAAGTGTAGGGATTTGGAATAGGTTGTGAGGATAACTTTCCCAAACCATCAGAAAAACATATAATCTTGTGGTAGGGAGCAATAAATCAAATTTCTTGTATAAGAATATCTTAGATCCCCCTTTCACACAAGGGTTAAACACGAGGTTGCGTGCAGGAGAGCATAGGATATTTTTCCTCTGAAGCCTAACCCACGTAGCGGAAAGATTGTATATTGGGGGTTATTCCTAAGAAACAATTTCTTTCATTTGGTCTCGGAGCTTCGTGAATCCTCGATCCGTTTGGGGTTCTAAGTAGAATTCCATTCCCTTTGTCTTCATTTCTCTTGAATAATTTTGGACTTGTTATCCTTCCCATATGTTCCTTCCTGACTGTCGACTATACCTGCCTAGAGTTTGATGGCGAGTTGGTAACCTTAGTGTCCTATACCTCTTAGGTTGATACAAAAGGTGGTGGTGAAGGGGATGCTTCACTGTACCTGGGTTAAACGTTGGTTAAAATCACTTTGGCTCCTTAGAGGGTACACCCATGGGTAAAACCATGTGGGGACTTGTACCAAGGCATAAGTATATTAAGCAGGTCACCAATGTAACCGATCCACCCACTCTATCCTATCCCCCTCCTATATTTATCTCGCGATGTTGGATTTCATAACTAACTAGTGGTTTTAATTTGGGAAGGTTTGTTTGATTGTTTGCTTCTTATATTTGTTGGGTGTGTTGTTTGTTTTCCTTAGTGGACTTTAGGTTGAGTCAATGTCAATGGTGTCAAATCTTGGGAGTAATAATGGAGGAACCTTTTTTCCACGAGAACCTTTCACCTTTACATCTTTTGGAAATGTTGGTCCTCCATGCATTTACACACTGAGTCTTTTGAGACTCACGAGCCATGAGCATAGTTTTCCTCTTTGTAGCAAGATCGTTAAAAAATGAAAAAGAAATCTGGGGATTGAACCCGGAGCCATGAGCATAGTTTTTATTCTCTCTAGCAAGCTCGTTAAAAAATGAAACAAAAGTCTTAAGCATAGTTTTTCTTCTCTTTGGAAAGCTCGTTAAAAAATGAAATAGAAGCTAGGAGCATAGTTTTGTTTCTCTATGGTAATTTCATTAAAAAATGAAGCATAGGTCCCGAGAATACTTCTTTTCATGTGTCAATATCATTAAAAAATGAAAGAGCCACTCCTACAAGTCGATTCTTTCACTAGATATAATATATATCGAGTCGAGTCTTTAGCTAGATCTCGTAGATGTCAAGTCGAGTATTTTGTTAGGTTTTTTGTATTTGAACTTTCCATTCATCCTCTCTTATCCTTTTTCTCCATCTATTACATGAATTGGTGACAACCTCAACGTCTACAAATGAAATGAATCTTGGGGGGGAATGTCTCCAGCCTTAGATTATCATTATGGAGTTAAGTTGCTAGCCTTTCAATATGGGGTAGAGTACCAACCATCCATGGGTATCCCTACCTTTAGAAATTACATTGAGAATTTACAGACATAAGTTTAATTTTGTTTCAAGTGTGTGTAAAAATGAAACCAATACCGAGCTTAGTCTTTTTTCTTTCTCATGCTCGTAAATACATGAGAATGTGATTGAGTAAAATTTTATCAATTTTTTAGACATGTAAAGGTTATACAAAAAGGAACCCCCTCGATTCTCCTTTAATCTCTTTTCAGACTCTCTAAACATGAAAAGATTGTTGAGTGATCTTTCTTCCTTTCATACTCGTTAAAAGGTTCAAAAGGGAGTCTTCTGAGTAACAGTTTATCTCTTTTTCAGACCTCACAGACTAAAATTACGAAAATGTACAACCTTGGAGTCACCTTTAAGCTCTTTTTAGACTCTCTAAACATGAAAAACCACTGATTTTTCCTTCTCTAGACTAGCTAAACTACACATTGAAGGGCCCATATCAGGACGAACCCTTACTTCTTCTAGTTCGTTAAACAAATGAAGAGGAACTTACCCAAGGTGATTTATATCGATCATGTGTTACCTTCCTCAATCTTGTTAAATTAAAAAAGAGGTACTCATCTATTTTGGTGGGGGAAAATTGAAGGAAGTGGGTCAAGTTTTTCTAGAATTCTTTATGGCAGCTATTGTCACCCGTGAACATGGCACATGTTTGCGTCTTGTCTTATAGTTTTGTAAAACGCTTATCTATGAGTCATAACAATTCCATGTCTCACCATACTTTTTCATCTAGTCAAAGAGTGCTCTTATTATCATCAAATTGCATTCCTGGTACTCGTTGAGTCAATTCTGCCAAGTGAGTTGTCGTGCCTCACGATGTTCAAGGGAAGTTTCACTTAAAAACATCCATTTGCAGTATTTTCAGTTTTCAGCCCATACTCATTCGATTCACCAGCGTACATCACTTTCTTGTGTCAGTTTCATGTCGATGATGGTGGATACATCAAGGCCCTCCTTCAATGAGTCTTTTCCTGTCGAATTTAACACATTATACAAGAATTATACTTAAATAATAGTTAGTAACTTGGGACCTGCATACCTCAATGGAAGGCCTCCTAGCTTCCAAAATTAGGTTTACATCATTGACCTCTGATCGGATGATTCCACAAATTTTTGAATTCATTTCATTTATTCACATTCACTAGAATTAACCAAGATACCTTAGGAGTCATTGACATCATTGGTGATTTCCCTCACACTTGTTAACGATTTACCTCAATGATCGGTAATCATGTCATCTTTACCATGTTTGACATCAAATCATCTATCCACATCGCTAGATTTGTACAACATCGGGATTGGGATGAACAACCTCGGTTGATGGTTCACTCTATTATCTTCTCTTCCCAGGTTGAGAAGGAGATCATTTGAGCATAATGATATACATATTGTCACATAGATCCAGATTGTACTCGTCTGTACCTATGCTTTATCATCTCATAACTCCGCTCTTTATTTTTCATGGCTACGATTAATTTATGTCATGGAAGTATGGATCCACATTGTATATTTGGTGGCCATATCCATAGTAAATATTTTTCATGGATCCATAGTGTATTGGTCGATGACTGTGCTTTGAGTTATCTTGTATTTCGAGCATAGGTATCTCTGCATTAGAAATGGAACATATATTAATATCGTTGGATGGTTGTTTGCAACTTCTTCTAGGTTCTTCACCTCCACACCCTTCCATTGAATAATTTTAAATTGTCTCGGCCATCATTTTCTCTTCTTATAGCACACTTTAGGGGGCATACTATTACACATCAAGTTTCCACACCTAGGTACCTCACACTAAGTTTCACAAGTGTCATAAAATTGTCATATGCACTCTGCTAAGTGTCACATACACCTTGATACCATGAAATAACATATGTCACAATCTCTAATCAATGTGGAGGAGAAATATATTATATGAAGGTCAAAATACTATATGAACATGAATTATTATTAATATCCATAAAAATGAAACTAATTTAGTGTCGGAATCCACCTCACATTTGGTTTTCTATTTTTTAGGGGAGGTTGATGATCTCATGGATGGTTGAAATATTTCCTCCTTAAAATCCTTGAGACATATTTCCTCCCTAAAATCCTTAAGAGATATTTTCTCTCTAAATATCTTGGAGATCCCATTTTAGTGGTCTGATGAGTGATCCTCTCCATGGTGGTTAAACCTCCAAATCCTATATAATGAGGTTTTCTCATGCAGAGGGAAAGGAAAATTAGAGGTATCAAACTTATGATCTTGGGAGGAAGATTTTGAGGTATCAAACTTATGATCTTGGGAGCATCGTGTAAGGGTTAGACAAAGAGGACTTGGAGAGTTGTTGCAACTGCATCTACGGATTGTAAGTGTCATTTTAATATTCTCATTAATATATGCTTGGCCTATTTCCTTCAATTGTGTATTATTTAATATGCTTGTCTATTATGGATGAAGTTGGTTTAAACTAATCTTTGTAGAGTAGGAAGTATTTTTTTTCTTCGTTGTCGATTGCATTGCAGGTATCATGTCGCTCTAAGGATCTTGGAGGTCAAGTTCAGATTCCATTAAGTGAGGACAAGCTTTGAAAAAAGGTACATCATAACTTCTCCCTCTCTTTATTTTGGTTAGCTTAACTATATTTAAAGGGATGACAGTGTCCATTTTGCATCTTTCTGTCTTAGTATTAGAGGTCTAGAACCCGAGGGAAGATACACCTGTCCATAGGGGGTTTTTTCTTTAACAGTATTCATCATCCAGGAAAATCCATTTACTACATGAAATAAGTATAACAATACCATGGGAATTCATCATCCATGTAAGGCTTGCGGCAGTCAAGAATATGTCCATATGAATGAAGTACCACCAAGCCTACCTGCGACCTACAAACATATAGAAACGAAAATAGGAGTAAACCCTAAGAGGCTCTAATTCAATGTAAAACTTAGGTTGTTTAAAGAAAAAAGTATCTCATAAGACTACTCAGTAACCCCTGTAGCCATTCACAACGAACAAATGTTTTCATAGAGTTTCATGTTTTGATGGGTGCCCTCAAAATAACCAAGGGCCCATCATTAGAATGGAAACTGAGTAAGTATTTGAATTCAAATATTTTCGAAGATAAATAGAGAAACAAAAATAAAAATAAAAATTACGTTGGAATGAGTAAGTTGATAAGTCTTGAATACCGCAAGCCTGACCCTAGGGATACATTATCGAAATATATATATATATAAAAGAGTGGTATAATAGAGAATAAATTCCATTAAATCTCGAAACCACATTTTCAAACTCATAAAATATAGACCTAGATAAAAACCCATGAATGTAATTATTCGAACAACTGTAGATGTCTTGTGGAACTGAGTATAAATTTCCAGTGAATCCGCAAAGGATTTATAAATCGAAAACCCTCGCATATGCTCATGGAAAAACCAACCCAATAACACATATAACTAGTACCCAAAACTATAATGGAAAACTTAACTCTGAATAGTGACAGAGAGTCGAACTACCGTAACATTAATATAGAGGGCCAAACAAAAATAAGACATCAATAATAGAAACGCTCGAAATGTATATCAGTAAGAAGAAATATGTAATACTCTATGAATAAGTCTGTAAATTCCTTCGAGATCCGACTATCGTTGATGGTTTTCAGTGAAGCTGTGAGGGATTACCAAATCGACGCCCATGCATAAGCTGAGGAAGAACCCAACCCAATAGCATAGGAACCCATGCATCAATTAACCATACCCAAACTATAATGGAGAATATACATAGTATAACGACACAAAGAAAAATTTATGGTTGTAGAGGGACAAGTCGTAACTATGGAGTGAAAACAAGAAATGAGAATCGAAACCCTCAACCATGGTCGGAAGAATTCAGGGTTTCCCAAGAAAAAATACACTTGGTATTTCCATCTTAGGCCACAAGGACGGAGGAATCAAGAGGTCAATGTCGTACTTATTTATTGCTTAGTACTCATGTAATGGCTGGTTAACCCATGAGTAACCGACTTTACATTTGTTTAAAATAACAACAATGAACACCAAGGGTGATTGTATACACATGTTGGACACTATTTTAAATTTATCTTATGTTGAAAAGGGTTATCATAATTTGGTTAGAGGATTATTTTCATTTGCCAATTTTTGCTAAGAATAACAAAGCACACCATAAATATACCAAGGTCTAGATGAAATATACTTAGTAAACATAGAATTGATATTAGTAAGAGTTAAATTATATAAATTGGATATTAAAATTGCCATATATACAAATGTATCAAACTGTTAGCGATTTACATGTAGAATTTAGTTATACGTTCATATAATCATAAATGTTCATGAAATAATATCTAATATACATAAAGTGATAAAAACCGTGCACAATAATATTGAGTAAAAAAGTTGTAATCCTTAGCAATAAGTAGCATGAATTCCTAAGACCAAATGCTAAAACTAATCCGCTCATGATAATAGTATGGATACTATGGTTTTCACCAATTTATAAAATGTGTTCAATCATCGAACAATATAAGTACGACGTACTTATCAAGGATAAGTTATTTAGTAGAAATTATATAATACTTTATGGGTTTCTTTTAAGTTATTTAGAAGAAATTATATAATATTTTATGGGTTTGTTTTATGGTAATATTCTAGGAGATGTGACATTGTCTATTAATGTTTTTCTTTTTGGATTTCAGTTCTGGTATGATTTCGATAAAATTATATATTTATGGGAGAAAAATTTGATTGATTATATTTTTCAATTAACGTTTTCCATATTGTTTTTTGTTTTGGTATCGAATTTCATATTGTTCAAGCGTTATGTGCTTATCGAGGCAAATTTGAATGATTAATTTTGTGGACTGACACTTCTCACATTTAGTTTTAATTGTGGTATCAATTTTCATCAAGTTCTCTACTTATTGGATATAAATTTAGTGGAAGAATTGTGTTTGATTTTTTGTAGCTGCAAAATCGGTATTGATTAGAGGTACGGCGAAGTCAACCAATACCCTTATCCTCCATGCTATTGGGCTCTCCCACATGTGGCATGTCCTCGACCAATTTCGGCTTCGTGGATGAATGGACAACTTCTTTCCGTGTACTTGTCCATTCATAAACTTTGCTCACTCGAGGCAAGACCGTGGATGAGAGAACGGACAAGTACGTGGCAAGTTGAATGGAAAGTCAAGGTCGTTTCCATGCCCCAAAGCTAAGCAGAAAGATAGAAATTATAAGCGAAACGTCTTTTAATGGGTAATTAGGAATAATTAACACAATCACTTTAATTTGGAAAGATGTTTAAAGAAAATTTATTGGTTTATATTAACGTGTTAATTGAGCAAAGAAGATTTGTGAATTAAAATATAAATATAAAAAATATAAATCCAAAATATATTTATTTAACATTATAA
>SNQJ01S0203395.1:0-13303 GCA_010110895.2 Picea sitchensis
TCCACTCTTCCAGTTGGCGAGCGTTCATTTTCGCCCGTCAACAAGGGACCACTTTGGAGTTCATCCATATTTGCTTCTTATCAACCATGAAAAAAAAATAATGAGTCATATTTACATCAAACAATCTTGGTTCCATTACCCAAACCTTTGTGCTACGAGGCTTTCTTCAAGGGTTGACATCAATGACAACCAACCTTAATCAACAAATATAAAGTTAAAGTCAAATGTTTATTGATGTAAAGAGTCAAAAACAAAGCCAATTTGAGAGTCTAGTTGAGTCAAGTATTTGTTAAAGGCAAATGAAAGTTGAGAAAATTCATGCCAAATCATGACATTGGTGTGTTAATTAAGTTTTCCAAACCAAGCTCGTATGTTTTTTTGTTAGACTTTGATATGATTCCAACAAACAACATTTATGCAGGTATTTTAATAGAAGAGTTAGACAAAGATTTATGCAAGACATAAGAAGATGATAAAAGAAAGAAAAAGACAAAGATAAAGAATGAAGAAGGAAAACTCTTGATGAAGTGCAACAAGAGGCAAGGACATAGAANCATTTATGCAGGTATTTTAATAGAAGAGTTAGACAAAGATTTATGCAAGACATAAGAAGATGATAAAAGAAAGAAAAAGACAAAGATAAAGAATGAAGAAGGAAAACTCTTGATGAAGTGCAACAAGAGGCAAGGACATAGAAGAATAAAGAAACAAAAGAGAATGGCACTAAAAAGGGAAATGAATCCACAAAGTAAAATAAGTAGAAACAAGCAAGGTACTAATAAGTAGTGAAAAAATATGTATCGCGTGTCAATAATTGAGATGAAAAAGTAACTAAGAAGCTTGATGATCCTCTTTTATAATGTTGTTTTGATTCTGGAAACGAAGATGGTCATGGTCCTATGCCTGTATAAGGGTTAGATTAGCCTCAAATGAAAATATATTTGAAATTGTATGTACCCAAGACAAATGATGATGTAATGGATGCAAGCCATGATAAGACAAGTATACCTCTATAACTTGATTATTTATGGGTCATGGTAAACCAAAAACCACTTGTCATGACAAATTGAGGTGCATGGTTAACCAAAACCACTTGGTGTAATGAAAGGTTCATGTTAAGGAAAAACTGTTTGAGAAATGTAATGGTTGAGGATAACCCAAAAAAACCTAGGATGTGGTCATGGGTAAGCCAAAGAAAACCCAATATATGACTGATGACAATTTAGGGGGAGTGAAAAATGTTTCTAATTCAAGAGTTGTTGTCGAACCATGTACTAGAAAAATCTCCCTAGATAATTGATGGATATAGCGTTCGGTGATGACCCATGTATTCTAGTAGATGGTGGATTTTTATATGGATTTAAACAAATACAATGTCTATATTTTGATGGTACATGATGAATATTAAAGGAGATTGAAGATGAAGAATGAAGAAGACCAAAGATGAATATTGTGAAAGACAAAACATTGAAAAATACTGAAGATGAAGATGAAGATTGGATTAGTTTAAAAGACCATTTGAAGATACAAAAGATGAAAATTGAAAATTGAAATCAAAAGTATTTGTTAACGGAGAGTATGAAGGATTAAACCCAACTTGTGATACATAAGGAATGAATTGTATTATGATAATGAATTAAACTATGTATACATTTTTATGAATGAGTCAAATACGAGGACAACAAGAGAAGTTAGGGATGTGGGTTTGATAGAATCAACGAAGAGATGGGAGATATTATTGGAGATAGTTTTATTGAATACCTTATTGTGACAAATTGTTATGGTCACTCAAAGCTATGTAAAGTGATATATTATACAATAGAAACACACACATGAATGATTGATTGAATAGAATCTCCCCTTCGAGGGTTTCTTAAGTGTAAACTACCACTATCCCTTGCTTGATATATATTTGACTTTATTTCATGTCGAGTATTAATTCCTAACAATACAAGATGATTTATTATGTGTATCCACATGATGTGTGAGTACTACATATTTTATTCATATCTTGAGCATATGACAATCATGCTTAAAATTGGGAGTTAGTTTTTTAAACTCCAAAGAATATTTGGTATGTTCGTTGTAGATCTCATTAGAAAATAATAAATTGTAATAGCATTGAGGCCTTTATTCAAGGGTGATAATTTTATCAAAACACTAAGAACCAAGAAGAGAGCCTATTTTCTTTCTAAGAACATGTAAATCTAACATGATTGGATCCATGGATTATTATTTGGGCTTACATATCTATGAGGTAGAGTTTCCTAAGATCAATAAAAACACAAAACTAAAATAAACTATTCATCCAGACCACCTAGTATGTTATTCTTTATTGTCTGTTCACTTTATCTCTCAAACCATGAAAACATGCATGTCATAGTGAATGTTACCTTCTTCATTTCTTGCTTAAAAATCCCACCTAGGCACAAAAAAAAATTCTTCAGACATTAACGATGCAAATGATACATCACATTGAACTTGGGATTGGGATAAGGTAGAGGGAAAGAGAGGTATGCAACATTCTCAAAATATTTGATTCATAAAGTATCATCACACTGATGTCAATGTTGCTAGAAACAATAATACGAAAGTGAAAGAGTGTGATAGATAAAGATGCATAGAATCAAGAAAAGGGGAATGATCAATTTGGAGATTCAAGGAGTAAGAATATAATGACGTAGAAAATTGAATGAACAAAATCACAAATTTCACTTTCGTAATACGAATTTTAGGTTTTGTTATGTTGAAAATGGCCAATTTGTGTATTTGTTTTGTTCCCATGAATGATTTGTTGCAATAATAGGGATGCCATAACTACATACTAAGTGGTCTAAAAGTCAATGAATGTTTTTAACTAATAATAAAATATTAGATATCAAAGCTATAACCACATC
Source organism: Picea sitchensis (assembly GCA_010110895.2). Lineage (NCBI taxonomy): Eukaryota > Viridiplantae > Streptophyta > Pinopsida > Pinales > Pinaceae > Picea > Picea sitchensis. The sequence continues at coordinate 2,898 of SNQJ01S0203395.1, forward strand.
ATCACAGATAACACATAGGGACATAATATTACCAATGCAAAAAAATAACTATGAATCAATAAGTTAGATACCTTTAGAGAAATGATATATGCGGCACATAACATTATCAATGCAATAAAATAACTATGAATCAATAAGTTATATACCTTTAGAGAGATGAAACATGTGACACATATCAATACCAATGCAATAAAATAATCATGAATCAATAAGTTAGATAACTTTAAAAAGATGAAATATGTGAATATTGAAAAAGATAAATGACATCATTTCCTTGGTTTTGCTGAATGCCTATTATTTTTTCTTCAAGATTGTAGTTGAACGATGCATTTGTAGTAAATTTTGCTAATAAGTTTCCAAAACCATTGCAATTTACACCCATAACTACTGACTAATTGTTTTGGGGTTTTGTAAAACCAAGAGTGGAGACAAATATAGCAAAGGAAATGACATTATGGAGAGTATGAGATCTAAACACATTATGGATAGTAAATGTGATGTCATTTCTCATATTGATCAGGATTGATAACTCTCATAGCGCATGAATTCAAGTGGGGATTCAAAAAGACAAAGTGGTCAAGCTTCTCTATGATAAGCTTTTATTAAGTGACACTTGAAATGATAGATACGCTAATAGGGTGGTAGGATTATGTGGGAATGAACTATGTGATGGATTTAATATTGTGGAAGGGTACACCATACAAGGGAATAAATGAGAGCTAATTTTAATACAGATTATTTTTAGTCTTTATATGACAAAACCAAGTAGTGGATGTAGAATCTTGAATCTTGATCATGATTCAAATCCATCTTCATATAATATTGAAGCTACAATATTCATTGAACACCCAAGAGTTGGAAGTCAAGACATTGATGGGTTGTTGAAAATATCACCCTTATTTTGAAATTTTATAATATTTATTGTCCTTTATAAATGACAATTAATTTTAAAAAATTATATTTTTTTAAAGAGTGATTTTTGAATTACCCTTTTAAAACATGTTTAAACCCCTTCAAAGGATTGGGAAGATTCAATTTTGATATTATAGATTCATATGAACAAAAATTGTGTTCAAATTAATGTTTTGATATTAAACCCCTTCACAGGATTGGGAAGATTCAATTTTGATATTATAGATTCATATGAACAAAAATTGTGTTCAAATTAATGTTTTGATATTGTAGATTGATATGAACAAAAATTGTGTTCAAATTAATGCGCACTATTTTGTTTTCATCAATTCTTTCATAATCCCTTTTCTAATAAATCACTTTTTACATGTATCTTGGAATACATATGCATACAACGAAATTTTTGTTCTTAAACACTTTACAAAACATATAATAAAGGCTATTAATAATAATCATATGCATTATCAAGTCAGACATTTGATTTATGTTAATGGTTTATTAAGTTGCAATAAATTGTATAATTCATATAACCAAGTAAAATGTATATAAATATATACTAAAAACATGTAAGTGATATTTTGTTTTAATGGCCAATTAATAGGATTTAATCATAATTAACTTAAGTTTAAAAATTTTGATCTTGCTTTTAAAAAATGAGATTTTTTAAATAAAAAAATAAAAACATAAAAACAAAAAAAAACTTTCCAATTGCTTCTTTTACACATTTAATATCAATAATAATTAATCATAATTAGCTTAAGTTTAAAAAAATTGATCTTGCTTTTAAAAAAATAAATGAAACTTTTCTAAATAAAAAATAAAAACATAAAGAAACAAAAATAAAAAAACCTCCCAATTATTTCTTTACACATTTAATAGAAAACACCTTTCATTTTTAACCTATCATGACTTTAATATAAGATTTACTCTATACACAAACCTACTTTCTATTAAAATATAATTTCTTCTCACATATATATGATTTTCATTTTTAACATATCATAACTTTAATATAGGATTTACTCTATACGCAAACATACTTTCTATTGAAATATAATTTCTTCTCACATATAATTGAAACAATGAATTCACATCTCATCAAACTCAATTAATTAAAGTAATATCTCATCAAACTCAATTAATTAAAGTAATGCAAGATCCCCCACCCAAATGTGTTGCATAACTATGATAAATAATAATGAAAATCCTCTCTTTTTTTTTAATAATTTTGATTAATAATATTCAATGTTAATGTGAAAAAAGTCTATGTTAAAAATTTATAAATTATGAACAATAATATAAATTATATTAAAAATATAATAAATGAATAGAAAATACATATTTTCTCAACAAATTTGATATATAATACATTAATATTAAAATGTAAAAAAGTCTACGTTAAAAATTCAATATAAATTATGAAAAATAATATAAATTTTATGAAAATTAAAATAAATTAATATAAAAAGAGTGATTTCTTAATTGATTTGGATTATATATATATATATATATATAATCTATTTTAATGTTTTTATAGTGGAAAAATTGGAGGAATCAGCTTGTAAGGTCATTTTAGTGGTATGTCTTAGTTTGGAAAATTGGGGCCTGGAACCTTCCTGAGCCATTTTGAAGCATTAAACAATGTTTTTGGGGTTTTGGTGTCCAAAATTTGTGCACACTCCCTTGACGGTGTTCTACACTCCGAGACCTTTACAACGATGTAGATTGTGCATCAATCAAAGTTCGTATGCAAAAGTTATGCCTCCCGCAAGTTAACCTATTGTGTTGACCACCATGATATGAGAGGATGCCACGTCAACCCCCATTACTCATGGATACAGGGTTAACCACATGAGGAATTTCAAAAAGATTTTAGAAGTTTCAAAATCCTACCGCAATTGAGGGTTTAAGAAGTAGAAAACCTACCCCTAGATGTGGCTATCAGGCTATGTTAAATACCAGGTCACTAGGAGGACAAGGGGTTCCATTCTATGTTATTTTACTTTGTTCCATAGTAGAGAAAAACATCTGAGAGTGGTATTATGTGAGCATAACACATGAGGAGAGATTTTGTAGCAGCCATACAGGCCACAGGTCAAAGGAGACTCAACAAAGAGTGTCTATTTCTTTGTACTTGTATCATTTCTATATTAGAGAAAAGAGAGCAGAGCAACCTCACCTTCCAATTGAGTTTTCTCCCGTATTAGGTTTCCTAAGTTATATCTTGTGTTTATTTGTGGATGATGTGTGTATATATTTGTGTTCTCAATTTTTCACATTTGAACTATTTCATATGTTTTTTTTAAAAGAAAACCAGTGATCAAGAATATGCAATCTAAAGAAAAAATGACCTTAATAGTAAAGATTCTAGTTATTTATCAGATTTATTGTGACGAATTGTTTCAATGGAATATCCACAACAATTTACAGATCATTAATTAATCTAATTACCATACTAACTAATAACTTAATAACATTTTATTATAGTGATTTACTACTATGTAGACTTTCATTAGATTGTAACATGGTATTTGGCTTCCTATATTATTATATTATTGAGTGTGACTTATGTCAATAGAGTATACTTTAAAACAAATTAAAAGATAAACTATGAAAGGGGAAAAGACCAATATGATGGTATGATGCAATAAGACATTGGTGCTTTAATAGCTACGAAAGACCTATGGATGCTTTAAATGCTAGCTAAAATAGTATTAGTAAAAGTAACATATTTTTGTTTATAATGATAAAATAAGAAAACAAAATGAGTGTCGTATGACTAATAAAGGAAAATGAACAAGAGTGGAAATATTTGTTGGAAATCCTAAGAGGGTGAGGTGAATTAATGTTGCCTTTTTAAACAATTAGTAGTTACTTTGTTATTTTATTAATCACCATAATAGTTCAACAATGGATTTGTATTTAAAACAAATTATATAAATATAATTAACAAGAATTACAAAGTTTATAAAGAATGATTTGTGATTGAAAAAACACCGATTTGTGGAGATACAAATCTCCTTCTTTTCTGAGCACCTATTTAAGGAAGCGACAACTCCCTGCTTTTTCAAGAACCAACTTGAAAGGAGGCTCCAACCCCCTGTATTATTCAAGAACCAACTTGAAAGGAGGCATCGACCCCCTGTTTTCTTCAAGCACCAATTTGAAAGGAAGCTGCAACTCCCTGTCATACATATTTCAACCTGTAGAGGACTATAATCATTCCTCCCTTCCACCCTCACTTCTTGAGTGTCTTCAACATTCTTTCATGGACTCCGTTTCTATTTCTAATCTTCTAATGTTGACCACAAAGACACCTTATTCTCACAATTATTTCTCATTTATATAGTCTTCCAACTGGTGTGAATTTGAACCATTGCGTCTTTTGACAATGAACCATTGTACCCTTTCATTAATAGAAATTAATTTCTTCCTTTATTAATTTAGATAATCAGATGTCTTTGGTTTTCCTTTAATATATTTTTAATAGGAAACTGTATTAAGAATCAGATTCTCAAGTGGTACTGGTAGACATGCTTCTTTATCTTTGTGGCCGCAATGGTGAACAAGCTTCTTAGCCTCTGTCTATTACAGTAATGGTGTTCTTCTCAAGTTTCCTACAAGAAACATAGTTAATCCATAGGTGCTTGATCTTTTTTTTATGTGACCATGGGCTCAAAACCACATGCTTATCCATTCCAAGCGTTGTTATGTTAGCGCTTTCTCTTTCTACCCTTATTCTTCTACATGGGACCGTATTCAAATGTCCAAGGGATTATTTAATTCTAGGCCCTTTGAATTCCTTATTAGCTTCTTTACCTTATCACACGACTGATGTTGAAACCAAGTCCTCCAGTACTTTGGCCTTCGGGATTTCCAACCATTGAAATCCTTGCATTCTTCTGGAGTTTGACCTATCGAAGTGGTCATTAAGAGTGGGAAACCAGTTGCTATCGGTTGATAGTACTTCTTACGCTATCCTTCCACTGAGATCAATTAGAGGGTCGAGAAAGATTCTGGAGGATCTTAGATCAACAAACATCGTTATTTCGCAACTTCAGCCTTCGGTGCTTCGAGCATTCTAGGACTCTGAGAGTTCGTGGCTTACCCTTTCCTTCCAATATACTCGATCGAACGTTCGAGAATTCAACCAAATTTCCTCCTTGATCCGATGGTTGGAGGGATTTAGGGACTTTGACGCTCCGATACTTCGGGATATTATGACTCTAAAGTTGTTCAACTCCCCTGGATTTATACTTGTCGAAGTGCTTACACCATCCTTCCACTGCTTGATCTAATGGTTGAGAAAAGTCCTGAAGGGATCTTAGATCAACGATCTATGTGATTTTGTTACTCCGACCTTTGACACTTTTACCGATAGAAGAAGCTGGACATCCCCAGAGGTTGTAATCACGAAGTGATGTGGCATGTTGACGTCACCTAGGTTGGCATAGACCTGTAGTATGTGTGCCACATGTCACCTTGATTCATGACTTTCAAGGACTTTATGTGCCAAATGGGCCTTGAGACTTGTCACCAGTTTATTGGGCCAAGTGTCATCTATATATTCTGCCACATGTCCCCCTACTAGATCATGAATCTAGGCTGCTTGATCTAACGGATCCGACTTAATTGTCCAGTGAGATGGACGACCCATATTTCATCTATCATCGTTGATTTGGAATATTGTTCAACGACTTGATCTCTGCGTGATGCAATAATATTTCTCTTGAGCTTGCGTCCTACGTAATCTTTGCGCTATTTCTCTGGGCTTGTGTCATGCACAATCTTTGTGCGATGTCGTGCTATTTATCTGAACTTGTGTCATGCACACCGTTGACATCAATGACAACCAGACTCCCAGACTCCCAGACTCCCAACAGAAAAAGGCATATTCATATGTCAAAGAAATGCTCAAGAAGTTCCAAATAGAAGACTGTAAACCAATGAGCACTCCTATGGTCACAAGATGTAAACTGAGCTTAGATGATGATTCACCAAAAGTAGGCCAGACTATGAATATATCTATGATCAGAAGTCTGCTCTATGCAACAACAACTTCCACGTGGATTGATCAGTTAACTAAGCAGATGAGCTGACAGACGATGTGGCATACACAGTTGACAACTGAGTTGGCAATCCGTACTCCAAGTGGACAAATCATATTGTGACACGTGGAATACATTTAGTCAATAAGAGGTTGCCACGTGACAACCCCTCATTGGCTAGTATTGGTTAATATGTGGTAAAATAATATATTATATACTACGTGTTTAAAACACCAACAGATATTCCACACTTACGTTATAACCATATGTTAAAAATAACTACGAATATGCCATGTGGAGGATTGAACCCCAGACCTCCACTATAATAGCAAACGATTCTAACCAATCCTCCAAACTAACCACATATTCCAAATTCTTGCTAAAAATAGTAATTAAATTGTTGCTAATTCGAGTACGGTTTTAGGACTAGACGTATTTAATGGGCACAGATCCCAAGGAGACACACAGTGCAAGGACACACATCTCAAGGAACATAGTTCGAGAATTCATAGATCTCGAGGCAAGGACAAGGCACATATTTCAATATTTTACCGATTGTATGGAAGTGCGTGCAAGTACAACTTAATTTTGTATTGCACCGTAAAGCATGTTGAATGGTACCTTGACAAAGGTTTGAGTGTTTTATATCGATTCTGCACGATTTTTCACAAGAATCGTGAATATTATGTATGTTTTGTGATTTGAGGTCATTTTTAAAGCTGTTTATGCAATTTGTCATTTATGAGTATTTAATACATTGTTTTGTGTGCCAAGAGGCACAAAATTGAGCTAGTTTGGAAAGTGGTCGACTTTACAATTAAAAGATTCATAATTTTGCAAGGATTTCAATGGTAAAGTTATTTTCTTGTTGTGAGTGATGAAATTTAAGAGAATACATTAAATTGACATATGTGAGTCATGTTACATGTGTTTTTTGGTATTTAATCTTCAATTTTTATGAGTTTTGGGTAAAAAACACACCATCAAAATTTTGCAATCACCTCAATAGATCCTATAAATTATATGGAAACAAGTTAGACACTGCATGTATATATTTTAAGCAATAAGTGGTGTCTAAAGAATTTTTGAATCAACTTCCCACGAGATCACTCATCCTAGTACTACTCTAGCACAAACGTTCTTAACAACGGAGTTCTAATGGGATCCAATGCATTAACGATGTAGGCATTACATTAAATTACAAATGGAGATGGCATTACATTACATTCCCCATCAAAAGGGTGAATAGTATGGTTTATCAAAACCACAGACTCAGAAACGTTGATTCGGTGGATGGTCACTGAGATCCACCTAGATCAAAAGGAGACTCTAACAAAGGAGTTGATTTCCTATTGATTATGGAGATATTTTTTTTTAGTTTCGATCCTTCAAGATAAGGTTTACCAATCATTGCTTTGATGATGATCATTGAATCCCCAAAGACTAATAAAGTTCTAATACCTACCTCCTTAGCGATAGAAAGACCACACCATAAAGTACATACTTCAACGAAATTATTTGAAACGTTCCATAAACCTAGGCATAAAAAATTATTAAAATTCCTATAAAATCATGAAAACCCCTACTCACGTGACCTCCAAACATATTAGAAACAATATAGCTCTTTCTCTAATCTATATGCAATATATTATTGTTCTTACTGCACACAACCATATGTTTAAACAAGACGTACATATTTTTTTAAGTCACCATTCACAAATCCTTACTTAACATCCCCGGAGTCAAATGTTCTAACATGGTTCATCATATTCTTCATAAAGATAATTCTTCATAAAGATAAGAATATGAATTGGCTGATTTGAAGAGGCTCATGGCATAGTCAAATGCCTAACGGTATGAAATCTGTCTTGAACGAAATCTGTAAGTTATTTTTTCTCACAACCACGAATGACATGGTAAGATTGAAAGGAATAGCATCGTTCTTCATCCAAGCTTCCTACTTTATGAAAATTTCTAATTTTTGCTGCCTTACTTTTCCTTTGAAAAAAATGATGATGTAAGAAGATAAACTCGAGTTTTTGCCTCAAAGCAATCATGGCAATTCAAGTTTTTTATAACTTTCAATAAAATATTTCAAATAGGTATAGCAATACACAAGAAAAACAGAAAAACATGGACTCGTGTGCTTTAACTTTTGGCCAACTGTTTTTGCAGACAAGTTAATGTTTGTAACTTTCAACATTTTCATTCATTTGTATCAAATTTAATTTTTTTTTATGATAGGAAATTTACTATTAAATTTTTTATAAATGTCATTAAATTTTAATACCACTTTTTAATTATAGAAGTTAAAAGATTCTTTACATCTGTTATTATTTTGGACAATAATTATAAATTTTTTTCATAATTGAAAAAATATTTATCTTAATGAATATAAAAAATCTTTTACAACACTTTTGTTACTTCCATATTACATCGTCAATCATTTCATATGAAGTAATAAATACAGAACACAAAAATTGCATCCTCTATCACTGAATTCAATCATAATATGAAATAATAATTCAATCATAATATGAAATAATAGGTACAAAACACAAAAATTACATCTCCATCATCACTGAATTTATAAGTACACTTCCCAAAAAAATGATGGAGTAAAAATGTTTTTTTATTAAAAATTGAGGAAAGAAAATATTTACTTGATGCCTTCTTAATCGACATAAATTCGAGATTAAGATAATTTTAAACTGGCTTTTATATACATATTTAACAAATTTAAAGATACGGACGAGAGTGAGCGAACCTATGTTGCAATCTTTCCTATTGGACAGAGCAGAATCCCTGAGGTAGCTTCAATTAAGCCCAGTAGTCCATGAATTATGAGATGTGTTCGTCATCATCGCCATGAATTCATCAAAGCTGACCTGCCCATCGCCATTTGAATCGACACCTTTGATCATATTATGGCAGTCACCGAGAGTGCAATGCTCTTGCAGGCTCGTCAAAACATGATGAAGTTCACTGGGAGAGATGGATCCATTCCCGTCCCTGTCGAACACGTTGAATGCGTCTTTCAGATCCTGGAGTCTGCGCGAGCTGCTCACTGTCTGGTCGGTGTTGAGAGCCACAAACTCCGACAGGTCGATGTAACCATCTCCGTCCAAGTCGGCCTCAGAAACCATGGCGCCAACCTCTTCCTCCGTCGCATTCCCACCCAGGGATTTCATCAATTCGCTCAGTTCCGACCGCGATATCTTCCCATCGCCGTTGGCGTCGAATTTCTTGAATACGTCCTCTAGCTCTGCAGCACTCGGCACTACTGCAGAACGGGATGCACCGACACCGGCACCGACACCGACATCGACACCGACATCATCTAATTTCTTGTCGGAGACGACATCGTTCCTTCTGCTGAGCGACAGTTTCCGGCGTCGATTGGATGGCGATTTATCGGATCCAGAGCCCGCGCGTCTGCTGGAGAGATCAGACGCCGGTCGAGATTTCGATGAAAACATATTCGACATTGCTGATTGTCGACGCGATGTGTCGGCCGGTGTTTTCTTCCGATTAAGAAACGACGGGCAACCCATTTTAATACTGGCCATATTGAAAATTTGATCCTTCCCTGAAATGAATTATCAGATATCGCCTGCTGATCTGGGCAAAATTATAACGCTTCGAGGTTTGAAAAAAACTCAAATCCAAGTGAATTCCTTGTCTGCCCTCTTATCCCCTTTTAATGTAATAAAAAGCAACCATATGATTCTTGATGTTAAACCTGCAGCTTTAAAATCTTTTCGCGGCTGACCCACAATGCACAAACATTACTTGGAAGCAAATTATATATAGATTGCTTTGAAGATATTTATTCCAATCATGAAAGTCGCAGGAAGTTTCACAATGGCTTCCAAAAATTGAAAGTATCGATGCCAACCTTCGTCGAAAGTGGCAGGAAATTTCCGTTATTCCAACACGTACGGACCAGTCATATACGCGGTTACGAACTCTCCATGCGTCACTTCCAAGTTATCGGTTCGGACGCGTTTCACATTTTCTATTCTCTTCTTTTCCACGAGTCCAGTCATATATTGAGATCCTCGTGTTGGCTTCCCAATAAATGTTTGTAAATTATTGATGTGTCTTTCACAAAACGAATATAGAACTCCATTTTCCTTTTTATAGCAACACAACCACTGTTTCGGGATAACATGTGTCTCTCGTGGATTCTCCATGTATTAATGAACGCATAAAGGTCGTATTACAAAGGGTTAATCATCTTGCACTCATTTTCATTTTCCCATTAAAAAAAATTATATTTTCGTTGTAATTTTTTTTTTTCATTTCGATGATTGCAAATGTTTATCAGATTTATAAAAAAATATTTTTTTCGTTGTAATTTTTTTTTTTCATTTCAATGATTGCAGATATTTATCAGATTTAAATATTTTTTTTTTAATTTTATATAAAATGTTAAAAAATTTA
>SNQJ01S0203396.1:0-16670 GCA_010110895.2 Picea sitchensis
CAAGAACTTGCAAAAGTCAAACTTTATGAAGGATTGATTCTCGGGATGTGACAAGGCTACTAGGAAACCCAAAAACAATGGTATCCATTATAAAACTATAATTGAGACTTAAGACTTTTTCAATCATGGCAACAACAATTTTGGACATAGGATAAAAAATGTAAGAGGAGTATGGGAGAGAAGTAGTAGGCATAAAAGTTACTTGGATTAGATGACTCTCAATAAACTTATCATTCTATATATGTGATATATTAACCATTCGCTTAAAGTATGTGATCCAAATCAAACCTTTGGTTTAACTAACTCTTGTATCCTGAACACTAAGACATATTACTATAACATATTACATTGTAATATGTTATGAAGAATTTGCATTAATATAACAATCAACAAATAGAAACAAACTTTGAAACATAGGCAGTATATTCACTGAAGTCATTTCCTCAACCTCCAGAACATATACACCGAAATATGTAATAGTCACTTTGGATTGATAGCAAAATTGATAAAAGACAAACCAATATTTCATGTCAAAGCCTCGTTTACAAAGTTAGAAAAAAGAACAATTTTAAATACATTTCACAGTTTACATTTTATAGTTTACAATTTGTTTTCAATTTTAATATCAGTGCACATGTTATAACATTGTAATATGTTATAACATATTAGTTTACAATTTGTATTCAATTTTAATATCTATGCATATGTATAATATATGTACATCTGTTTTAATATCTATGCATATCTTATAATCCAGATAATATTTGTTTTCAATTTTAATATCGGTGCATATGTTATAACATATTACAATGTAATATGTTATAGTAATATATGTTATGACATATTACATTGTAATATGTTATGAAAAAACTGCGTTGATATAGCACTCAACAAATAGAAAACAAACAATGAAACATACGTAGTATATTCACTGTTGTCATTCTCTCAACCTCCAGAAAAGATACACTGAAATATGTAACAATCACTTTGCATTGATAGAAAAACTGATAAAAGACATCAATATTTCATGTCAAAGCCTCATTTACAAAGCTAGAAGAAAGAACAGTTTTAAAATCTACAAAATATCACGTACAACAGATATAAATAAACCTTGAAACACAGGGAAAATTTCCACTACAATTATTCCCACAGCTAAAATATGTTACAATACTTTGCACTAAAACAAAAAGACACATTTCATGTCAATGTCTCATTTACAGAACGATAAGAAATAATAAATTTAAATCCAAATGTCTAACTCCAATGCCATGAACTGAGATACCAATTATGATTCCTCCAAAAGTCAAGCTAGCTTCAATTTTCAACAAACAAGAGCTTAAAAGTATGAAAACTCATAAATAGAACATAATTAACGATACCCAAGAAAACTGATAAGAACACAATGAAAAGTTCATATCAGAAATGTGATTTGAACTTGCATCTTCATTCTTGTGATTAGTTTCCTATACCTTAGATTGAGACTCTACACTCTTAACTATATTTTAATATTCACATAGCTCATATGGGTAAGATATGAAGCTGATTCCATTTCTTTAGCTCTCTCTTAATCATAGTAAGTAAAACCCATATGTATTGGATAAGAGTATATACCCTTTGAAAGACCCTTGTTAATGAGATATTACCATTTTTATTTACACAAGCATTTAGTTGAAGATAATGTTCTATTACCCTTTGGATAAGATACTAGTTGAAGATGGTGATATATTACCCTTTGTATTTACACAAGTTTTGGAATTGCATACAAGTGTAATACAAGTGTTGATACTTAGTGCCATTGCTTTGTAGTGACATCACATGTAGTTAATAATAAATAAGATTAATATCACAATACATATTGATTATGGTAAATAGGTAAAATGACTTTGACCCATGTTCTCTTCATATATTATGTGTTTCCATCATAGTAAGTTCTTATCATGTTGTGACTTTTCTTTTCCACTTGTACTTTTGGAGCTTTCCATCAACTTTATGTCTTAATATGTGCTCGTCTAAATATTGTCTCCATTTTTGGTGGATTTACCAAGATTATTTGTGATAATAGTAAGAAACCAAAATACATTTGAAATGACCATCGGTAGTGGAGTTGTGCATCACCCTATTATAATTGTGTCTAACATAAAGAACATTTCTATTAATTTTGTCTTAATTTTTTTTCTTTCTTTATATTTTTTGTTGGTCAATGTTGGATATATTAACTCGTACTTGTCTTGTGCTTAACTTTTCATGAACTTACAAAGGATATATATTGAGGCGAGATGTTGAGACGAGAGTCTCCAAAATTTCCTCGCAAACGGTCTAGGCTCTCCCAAGAAGGAAGAAGAGGAACCCCTTCTTCGACTGAGACTCTGAGTGACCAACGACAATCTCGTCAGAGGAGATTATCAAACGAGTTTGTGAATAGATCAAATCCACAATGTTCTCAAGAAATTTCTATGGATTCATCCTTCTTAGATAGGTTGCGCATTGATAATCCTACACCTGAGAATGTAGGGAATACCTCAGGACAAGAGAATATTTTTGGTAATTTTCTTTGATTTTGTTGTATTTTTGTGTATTTAAATTTATGTTAAGTTAAATGTTGTATTTAATTTCAAATGTGTGTGTAGACAATGAGTTTAGAGTGAGAGACGACAATTGAAGAGAGAGTGGGTGTCACGAAGATTCTAATGTTGGTGCAGAGGGTGAAGGTGGATTTAGGAGGTCGCTTTATCAAGAAACAAAAGATTACATGCCTACGTCCACCTATCCTTCGGATGTTGGTGATGAACTTCCCTGGGAAGGGATTACTGAAGAAATGACCCTTGAGCAATGCTCAGGTGTTAAAATGAGGTTGAAAAATGATTTGGATATCTCGAAACTTCTTCAGGAGAGTAAACAAAGCTTGCAAATTATTTTGCATTCATTGCAAAAATTTATGGATGCATATCAAAAGATGGGGCCAACCACTGATAGTTTTATCGATATGATGAAGCAAAGAAATTCAGAGGTGATGGGCCATGATAAATGAGACGTAGTAAAAAATAAAGTTTCAAAAACAAACACAATTTTGATGTTCAATTTCAAAGATGGGACAAAGTGGAAGATATTGAAGGTGCAATATTTTAAGCACCCCGACATTGTAGGACATCTGTATAACAATTTTTTGGCATCATATGGGAAATTGTCGTAGAACGATGAGGTTTCACATTATTTTGGAAGACACTTTTATGCAGAGTTTTTCATGAACATGCACCCTGATTATACTATTCTACCGTTCGATTATTATGGGGCTGGTAAATGATGGACATATGATAAAAAATGGGCATATTGAAATGTGACATTGCAGAGGCCTCCACGACCTTTTGTATCTCTCCCAACAAGGGCATTTACTTCACATTCAGAGTTGTGAGCTTCATCAGAGGTTGGCAAAGAGTCTAGGATTGCAATCAGAAAAAATTTGGAATTGATTTTTTATGGTGTTGATGTTGGTTTCAACCGTCAGCGAGCGGAAGCCAATTCTCAGGCCATATTTGTTTATAAAACATATGCGGAGTTAGATACCATGTTAGTACAATATCTTAAGGAGTATGAAATTTTTTATCATGATGGTTGGAAGAAGGTCATTCATAATGATGACTCGAACAACAGATTGATATCTGTTCTAGTTAGTAAAGTTTTTATGCATTTTATGATAGTTTATTTCTAAATCTAGATTTAGATACATATCATTGTATCTTTAGAATTAATTGAGTTGTTATTATCATTAATTGCAGTTTGGAGATATGTTAAATGAATCTCTAGTAAATAGATGACTTGATTCCACAAGTTTAAATTTGGATGGATTGAATCAGGTATGTGTTTTCTAATATCCACAGATGAACACTTTAGTTGTCCAATCTGCAATATTTTGAATAAGATCAACAACATTTATAATATTGTATAAATGTGAACACATTGAATCCTAGATTTAGTTATTAGTTGTGTTATTCACATATCCCTATTCCATCTCCTTCTACTTGGGCCAGCTTGTCTAAATTTTCATTGGGAGAGATTGAAGAGGGTGAGAGTTCACATGTATCATTGCATATGTTAAAATCATTTAAATTTAATGTGTTAAAATCATTTAAATTTAATGTTCAAATTTTCAAAATTGGAATGTGTTATATAGGGTAATGTGGAGAAGAGAGTACCCGAGAGTGTGCTTGGGAGAGAGATTGGGATTGAGGAGGAATCACCCATACCTGGTAAGAGTGCATCCATTCATGATGATTCATAAATGTATGTTCATTTCACATTTGTGAGTTTTAATTTTCTTTTATGTTGGGGTTTTATATCAAAGTGTTCAACCTTATGTTGAATAAGCTTATATTTTTTACTTTTATCAAATTTTTGTTTTCTCAAATTTTTAGTTTAGCCTTTCCTATTCAACGCTTTGATCAATTATTTTGAAATATATGGAACCCCTATATAAGGTTATCGTTGTTCTAAATGGTGCATTCAAACATACTTAAGTTTAGATCATGATGAAGACCTAATTTTGAACTTGAAAATTTGATTATTTGAGAACAGACTCTATCCCACACCAGAAAAGGGGAAGTTTCTAAATTTTGTTCGATTTCATTCCTTGCCTTCTTGTCCAAGAATGATGTAGTATGGGGACATTTGTGTTTTTTACATATAGCAAAGTGAGTTCCTTCTTGCCAAGGTATTGTCAAACTCTTAACTAAATTGGTTACTAACCACAAAAACCAACATTCAAGTAGATTTACAAATAAGCTATGCATATGTATATCTGAGCTAGCTCACACATATTGTATATGTGAGCTAGCTCACAGATAATTTCAAAGAGCATTTGATTATACATAATATGAATACATCTCAAATATGAAAGATTTAAATGCTTTTTGAAGAATGATTTAATATATGTGAAGATTTGTGTTTTCTTCATGTATATGAAAGATTATATGAGAACATTTATTCCACCACATAAAGAGAAGATAAGTATTTTCCATAAGAATGGTTTTTAAAATGGAGATTTGTGATGAGAATTTCACCTGAAGGATTTGAGAATTTATCCACAAGGAGATAAGTATTTCATTGGAAGAATGAATTAATATGGATATTTGTGAACTTTCTTCATACACAGTTCTATATTTATTTTCAGATTATTATCTAACTCTGAACACAATTTTTTTTTACCAAGAACACAATTTTTCTCTTTAATTTTTTTAAAGATTTTAGATAAGATTTTACAAATTGTTTAAATCATGTATGCTTAATGCAGAGAATAATTATTTTGGAAGTTTTGGAACTTTGGGAGGAAAATCCTAAATCTGTTTAACTATGGTTGGGTATGTTATTATTTCTTATTGTTTATTTAATATTTAGTTAAGGTATATATGCTAATATGTGTTATTTGTTTTTTTTATTATTGTTTTTTATTGTTACAGATATCTAAATTATATTTGGTGGAAAATATGTTTACATTATATTTGGTGGAAATGAGTATGTTGGAGGATGAGACTTAACTCTTTTGGTATGTATGTCAATTTTGATTAACTCTTTTCGTATGTATGTCAATTTTTATTTAATCACAACTTGTTTTATTTATCTAAATCTAAAATGGTACATGTGTACATTTTGTTTGAAATTTGTACATAAATTTTATTGTAAATTTTTAATTTTTGAATTATGTTTTATTTTGCATGTTTGAATTGTAAATTTTTAATTTTTGAATTTTGTTTTTTTTGAAGGTTTGAATTGCAGGTATGAAGTGATCTATCTTAAAGTGATGGCTTAGAGTCCAGAATTTTGGAATTAAATGTCTTAATTTTTGTTATCATCCTAAAATGGATGTGGAACCTATTGCTGGAAATATAACTGAGAGGGTGGGGGTGAATCGGTTATATATATATAAGCTTGAAAACTTTGACTGTGATTCTTTATTCTTTCTAGATTATTATTTAATGTGTTGCTGATAACTTAAGATGCATAGATATACAATGATCAATCACACAGAATACACAAAGACACTGATTTTCCCAAGGAAGCCCATAAAGAGTAAAAACCTCTTCTTCTTCATATGATAAGTAATATTTACATTCTTTACATTATCATACTTATGAGCTCCAACTCATTGTGAGGCTACCAACTCTGTTTTGCAAGCTACAACTTGCTGAGAGAACTAACTCTCTAGATTCTCTAGCACCTACTAGAAGGAAGCAACAACTCCCTAAGTGTTCCAGCACCAACTAGATGGAAGCACCAACTTCAAGTCACACAGGCACCAACCTATATAACAGAGAACAACAGTTCTCCCTTGCGCCACCCTGCCACCTTGGTTTTTCTGGCTGCAACTAGATGGAAGCTACAACTCCCTATGTTCAAGCACCCACTTGAACCTCTGAGGAAAATAGTCCTCCCTAGCACCTCCCTACCACCCTGATTATAAATCTTTTCTACTGAAACTTATTACAGTGATATAAAGTTTTTTAATGGCTTACCAGTCTCATAATTGTTCTGCTACATTGCCCTACTCTGCCTGCATCAGTGTCTTCCTGCTTACATCCTCTTGAGCTTTCTGATCGTCTTCTCTGTCTTTGCATGCACACCTCGACTTTCTCTTTCACTGTCTCTAATATAATTCTCTGCTCCTTGCATCTTCTGCGCTTTATTCTCTGCGTCTTCTTTCTAGTCTATGCATTACGCCTCTTCTGTGTGTTCCAGCTGCTGCCCACATCAGGCTATTTCCCGTGTGAAATTACTCTCTGCAGAAGAAACCTTCACTTCTTAGTTCTGCGTATATTTATAATGCCAATTCCTCTGTCAAATCATACATCTAACTCTTCGTCCCCTCTAGTGGTTACGCTGAGTCTGCTCTTCATCCATGGCTGTTATGCTGAGGTTCCTTAGCCTCTCTGGCAGTCGAGAGTCTTCATCTTCTCTAGCATTACCGAATCTCATCATCATCAGTGGGCGTTATGATGAGATTCCTTAGCTTCTCTGGAAGTCGATACTATTTGTCCTCTATGTCACAGTTGAGGTTATCCTCTCTATTTTAGTTACAGACTTCAACACTTTCCCATCTATCAAATGTCTCTTTGAACAATTTTCATTCTACTGGTAGATTCCTCGAGACTCTCCATCTCCTCTGGCGATCACTCTATAGCTCCTCGAATTCTCTGGAAGATGCCATCATTTCATTCTGGCTGTTACAACCAGTGAAGTATGGCCTCTTTGGCTATTGGAGACTTTGAATGGTTGAGATCTTGTTGGAAGGCAAAACCAGAGATCAACGATTCATCGTGAACTATCCCCATGTGAATTGGCATCAGGCGCAATATGCCTCTCCAAGTGACCACTAGCTGTGACCAAACACTTATTCAATAGGGCGCTTGGTGATCTCGGTGATCTCCATTGTGGAGCCCAACAATGTGATAGCTCCTCCCATAATCCTTCGACGATGTGACCTTGGCTGTGACCAAGGGCCAATAAATAAGGGCAAGTCGTGATTTCGCATATCGTGAACTCCTCCTCCAAGTTGCCCTGTATCTCCCAAATCACGATCTCCGAAATGGAGCTTAGCAGCGTGCTAGATCCTTCCCCTTACGTGACCACCGGCGGTGACCAAAGCTTAACTCGAAAATACATTTCACAATTTTGTATTTTGGGGATTCTCCCGTGAGTCCCTTGACTCCTCCAACTTCCAGTATCCGAAATGGAGACTAGCTATGCTAGCTCCTTCCATTCATGTGACCACCAATAGTGACCACAACTTAACTCGAAACTACATTTCACAATTTCGCATTTCGGGGATTCTCCCATGAGTCCCTTGACTCCTCCAACTTCTGATACCCGAAATGGAGCTTGGCTGCTCTAGCTCCTCCCTCTAACTCCCGACGATGTGACCATGAGTTATGACCACTCGTCAATCAATCGAGCGCTTCGCTCTCCATATCAATGGTCCACAATATTTTTTGATCCAACGGATGTGATCATGTCGCGACTTCGCATATCACGAGTTCCCTCAACACTGCCTTTGACTTTCCTGATTTGCGAGTCAACGAAATCCCAATTGCTCACCACATGTCCTCTGGCTTCAAAGGCCAGGATCATATCACGACATTCCATATCGTGAATTCCAACAACTCCTTGCTCTGGAATTCCTGATATGTGCAAACACCGAAATGGATCCATATCAGATCAATGGTCGAGATTTCATGTTCATGTAATGACTATCCTCTGCCCTGGGAATTCATCCTTCGGGACTCTAGGGAAGTGATTAAGCTAAAACTCCTGAAACTAAACTCCCGGAATGACATCAATCGATGGCGTGTCGTGACCCGAGTGGCTGCCACATGTCACTTAGAAATGTGATTTCCAGTGGCTTGAATCGTCGAATCAATTTGACACTTGTCCTTATATGATTGCACCACGTGTCCTTTCTAATGTACGCTTCCACCTATCCTTACTGACATGGTCTGCCACATTCACCTCCTGGATCTGATGGCCCAGATTAGTCCTCGATCCAATGACTCAGATCATATCGCGATTTCACATATCACGAGTTTGAGAGGTTAGAGCACCTCCTTCCTCTGACCTTTCAGTTAGGGAAATGTTGATCTTTAGCCACGTGTCCTGCCTAAATGGATGGCCATGATTCCTTTGCAGCTTTGGAGTGTTGAATGACTCCTGGGCTTATACTCCTTGCAGATCCACTAGATCTAACGGTTGCTAGTCCTTCGTATTTTCTCCATATCTGACGGCCTAGATCTTATCACGACTTCACGTTTCACGAAGTTGGAGGAATTCTCACCTCCATTATCCCGATTCACCATTCTGCGATACTGCTCATCTTCTCCTACATGTCCTCGATGATGGATGGTCCTCCTACTTTTGGGACTTTGTAAGCCCACTTCACCTTGCACTTAAAGGTCGTGCACATTCTCCTAGATCCAATGATGGTTAGTCTTCGTGCTCAGATCTAACGCCCGAGATCTATTCTCCATCTGCGCACTCCTTCTGTCTAGACTTACGAACCATCTTCTTCCATTGATGCTATTGTTCTTTCTTTCTTGCCTGTTTTCCATCACTGTTCTTTCCATCAATGACAAGCACACTCCCAACTGTAAACCTCCCAATGTCATTGTTGTGTTTTCCTGTAACCATACCATCGTCATTGATGTTCTTTCCATCAATGAAAAGCAAGATCTTCCTGTAAACATGCCAACAATCTCCCCCTTTGGCATTGATGGAAACCCTGAATGGTTTCACCCACTCCTTTTCTCCCCCTTGGAAATCAATGTCAAAGTAAACATGCTCCCCCTGAGTTGTTGTAGAATTTTTCGGAGGTATCAGATATTCAACCAACACATAATCCCCGTGAGAGGATGGACTCTCTTATTTGAGTCCTATAGATTATTTGTATCTAAAACCAGAGTCTTCTACTTATGATTCTTGGACCTGTTCACCATCATCTTCCATTGTATCCTCTGTAGAATACTCAATATTTATCACCTCTCTTACTAGGACTCCTTCATCAACCATTTCTTGTCATAACTGAATGAATCCCCCTGCCACTCTTCTCTCTTTTCTTCTAACCATTCTCTCCCTTTATTTCTAAAACATTAGCTTTCCTTGATAGAGTCTCTCCTCTTGTTATCTCTGCAGGATGTCATGTATATCATTTTGTACATCAGAATGTTATTGCTGCGGATGTTTCTGTCCTACTGGAACACTAAGAAATTGTAGATCGTACTTATCAAACAAACCTTGGATCTACCCATTGATTCTCATTGATCTCTATTACTGCAAATTCATTTTTCTTCCATGATTCTTACAACCCAAGGCTTTTATGACCATATTCATCACAAGAGAAAAACACTACAAACACTCTCATACCTACTTTTCCTTTTTACAAATGAAGGACCTGTATCAAGTTTCTTAGGAGCACTGATTTCTACCTTGTTGTATCCAATATTGGATTTGACATTTGATGATCTTTGACTATTCAATATCTTATCCAGGGTCATGGAGTTGTTCAAGAACTTGATTTGGGTTTTTCACTTCTCAACCTTCAAAATGTTTACTTCCGGCTTATGGCATGATTCTTATTTAACTTCTTCAATGGGATAAATGTTAACAGAACATTATTTTGTTGTATCTGAGCCTTCTTGTTTACTTGCATGGGAGGATTCAATATCAACATCATTATTTGTCCTTATGCCTTTAGCCACCACTTGTCCTGAGTTTACATTTAGCTTACACTCTTTGGACATAAACACCTCTTCACTGCTTCTGTCACACTTTTGACTTGTACTAAGAAAATTATGTTTCAGACCATCCACAAGAAGAACATCCTGGGAATTTCCTTTGCCATTACTCAAACTCACCATCCCTTTATCCTTGAATTTACCTGGTTCATCATTTTCAAAGATCACATTTCCTTTTTTGCTTTTTCTTATAGGAAAAAGCTTATCCTTTTCTCCAGCCATGTGCTTGGAACATCCACTATCTATATTCTAGGAGTCCTCTTTTTGTTGAGTTGAAAGTACTAGACCACATTTTTCACTATCTTTCTTTTTCCATGTGCTAGGATTTCTAGCTAAGAGATTTATCCTTGGATTTCTTTGTAATTCTTCAGGTGGCAGTTTGCAGCTTTGTGGCCGAAGTTATGACAGTTGTAGCATTCAAGCTCATTTTTCAATAGGTCAAAATGATTGTTGCAGCGTTGTCTACTCATTGACTGTTTATTATTTCTTGACCTCCTTAGTTGCATGTCTTTAAACTTAATTTGACAATTTGCAATCTGTGATGGTTTGTTACTTGGTTGTCTCATTCTTTGTTGTGGCAGATATTTATTCCTTGGAAATCTTAATTGCTCATCTCTAAATCTTAAGGAACAATTTACAGCTTTGTGGCCAAAGTTAGAACAGTAGAAACAATATCCATAGAAAAAATCTGTGTACCTTGAAAGTGGTTGTCTTCTTTGAGCAGGTCGATTTCTTCCATGATGATGATTTCCTTGAGCAGGGATTATATTATTTTTTTGTTCCACAGATTCAATTCTGGAACATTTTTCTTTACTCCTCCTAGGCGGCTGATTATCTTCCTTTGTTTCTGCAGGTTTGTTGTTGTCATTGGTTGTAGATTTGACAAACTTGATGAAGTATTTGTTGCTTGGTTGACCACTACTTTATCCCTCTTCATAACCCAGATTAGTTTTCAACTTTGGATTCCTTTGTTGATTCAAAATGGTGGCTAATCCTTCTGAGTCTTTGATACTTGATTGATTCTGATGATACAAGGCTTGAAACTTCTCCAACTCTTTCTTAGTTTTCACTACTTCTTCTTCCAGAGCTTCATATCTTGCCTTCTTCTCTTATAATTGTTGTTTCAGAATGTCCTCTGTTTTCTTTGCCTCTTCTAATTCCACTTTTAGCTGGGCAAAGTCATCATCATAGTTTTTATTTCCTTTCTTGAACTGTATCAACAATTGTTTTTTCTTTCTCTTCTTAAGTCTGAGTCTGTCAATCTCTTCCAAGGCGTTCATTAGCTCTCCTTCCAAGTCAACCGTGACTTCTTCATTATTAGCATCACTTTCTGTGCTTTCATTATCACAATCCTCTTTGGCCAGAAGCATGAATTCATTTGCCTTATCTTCACATGAACATTCACTATCGATGTCTTCTGAAGAGTCATCATTGTTTACACATAAACTTTTATTTTTATCAAATCTTTTTCATTTGTACTTCTCGTCACCTTCAGAGTTCTGGTCCTTCTTCTTGTGTGGACACTTATTTGAAAATGACCTATCTTACCACAATTGAAACATTTGAAGGGCATCTTACCTTTGTATTTTCCTAATCCGTTTTGTGAGTCTTCTCACAAAATTTGCTTCAATCTAATCTATATCAGAGTCTATGTTTTTCTCTTCTTTAAAATATGTTTCTCTAGTGGTATATTTATCTTTAATAATCCTCACTTCATAAGAATTTGGAGTTCCTAGGAGGTTATCAATAGACAGAGTCTTAAGATCATTCAGTTCTTCTATTGAAGAAACTTTTGGATTGAGTCTATCAGGAAGAGATCTTAATATTTTCTGGATTAGAAAAGAATCAGCTATCATTTCACCTAGCCCTTTAATAATGTTGACAATTCCTTCTATACGTAAAAATTACTTACTGATAGTTTCATCTTCATCCATCTTTAACTGCTCAAACTTTAGTCTGTGAGTCCGAAGTTTTGCGTCTTTCACTTTTTCATCACCTTCATAACTTCTTATCAGCTTGTCCCGCAGAACTTTTGCTGAATCACAATGCATGACTTTGACAAACTTGGCTTCAACAAGTCCACTGAGGATGGAATTCATTTCTTTTGCATTAAAGATAAAATATATCTTATCATATTTTGAGGCCAAGACTACATGCTTCACATATCCCATTGCAAAGACATCCCAAACATCAACACCCAATGACATTAAATGTGTTCTCATCCTTATTTTCCACAAGGAAAAGTTTGTTCCATCAAACAGAGGGAGTCTATTAGTTGAACCTCCATCATGACTCATCATGTTCAAGCTTATGGATCTACCTTTGATCAAAGGCACCTACTCTGATACCAATTGTTGGAAATATAACTGAGNATTATATATATATAATCTTGAAAAGTTTTCCTATGATTCTTTATTCTTTATAGATTATTATTTAATGTGTTGTTGATAACTTAACATGCATAGATATAAAATGATCAATCAGAGACGTTGATTTTCCTGAGGAAACCCATAAAGGGTAAAAAGCTCTTCTTCTTGATATGATAAGTAATCTTTACATTCTATACACTATCATACTTATGAGCTCCAACTGATTGTGAGGCTACCACCTCTGTTTGCAATATGAAACTTGTTAAGAGCACCAACTCTCTGGATTCTCTAGTAACTACAAGAAGGAAGCAACAACTCCCTAAGTGTTCTAGCACCAACTAGATGGAAGCACCAACTTCCATTCACACAGGCACCAACCTATATAACAGAGAACAAAAGTTATCCCTTGCACCACCCTGCCACCTTGGTTTTTCTCACTACAACCAGAAGGAAGCTACAACTCCCTATGTTCAAGAACCCACTTGAACCTCTAAGGACAACAATCCTCCCTAACACCTCCCTACCACCCTGATTATAAATCTTTACTACTAAAACTTATTACAGTGATATAATGTTCATTAATGGCTTACCAATCTCATTATTGTTCTGCTACACTACCCTGCTCTGCCTGCATCAGTGTCTTCTTGCTTTCATCCTCTTGATCTTTCTGATCTTATGCTCTATCTCTGCATGTACACCTCAAATTTATCTTTCAATGTCTCTGATATACTTCTCTATTCCTTGCATCTTCTACACTTTAGGATTTTCGTCTTCTTTCTAGTCTATGCATTATGCCTCTTCTGTGTGTTTCATCTCCTACACACAACAGGCTATTTCCCATGTGAAATTAATCTTCGCAGAAGCAACCTTCACTTCTCTATTATACGTATATTTATAATGCCAATTCCTCTGCCAGATCATAAACCTAACTCTTCATCCCCTCTGGTGGTTATGTTGAGTCTTCTCTTCATCCATGGTCATTATGCTGAGGTTCCTTAGCCTTTCTGGCAATCGAGACTCTTTATCTTCTCTAGCGTTACCAATTCTCATCATCATTAGTGGGCGTTATGCTGAGATTCCTTAGCTTCTTTGGTAGTCAAGACTCTTTGTCCTCTCTGTCAGAGTTAAGCTTATCCTCTATGTTTTAGTTACAGGCTTCAACACTTTCCCATCTGTCAATTGTCTCTTTGAACAGTCTTCATTCCACTGGCAGATTCCTGGAGACTCTTCAGCTCCTCTAGCGATCACTCTACAGCTCCTCGAATTCTCTGGCAGATGCCATCACTTCGTTCTGGCAGTTACAACCAATCAAGTATGGCTTCTTTGGCTGCTGGAGACTTTGAACAGGTGAGATCTTGCTAGAAGGAAAAACCAAAGATCAATGGTTCATCGTGAACTATCCCCACGTGAACTGGCACCAGGCGCAAGATGCCTCTCCAAGTGACCACTAGCTGTGACCAAGTGCTTGTTCAATAGGGTTCTTAGCGATCTCGACGATCTCCAATGTGGAGCCCAATGACGTGCTAGCTCCTCCCTTAATCCTTTGATGACGTGACCTTGGTTGTGAACAAGGGTCAAGTAAGAAGGGTGCGTCGTGATTTCGCATATCATGCACTCTTGTTGCGAGTTTCCCCGTATCTCCCAACTCGTGATCTTTGAAATGGATCTTATCAGCGTGCTAGCTCCTTCCCCTTATGTGACCACCGGTGGTGACCACAACTTAACTTGAAACCGCATTTCACAATTTCGCGTTTCGTGGATTCTCCTGTGAGTCCCTTGAATCCTCCAACTTCTGGTACCCGAAATGGAGCCAAAATATGCTAGCTCCTTCCATTCATGTGACCAGCGGCGGTGACCACATCTTAACTTGAAACTACATTTCGAAATTTCGCGTTTCAGGGATTCTCTCGTGAGTCCCTTAACTCCTCCAACTTCTGGTACCCGAAATGGAGCTTGGCTTCTCTAGCCCCTCCCTCTAACTCTCGACGATGTGACAATGAGTTATGACCACTCGCCAATCAATCGAGCACTTCTCTCTCTAGATCAATGGTCCACAACATTCTGTGATCCAACGACTGTGATCATGTCATGACTTCGCATATCGCGAGTTTCCTCAACACTGCCTTTGACTTTCCTAATTTGTGAGTCACCGAAATCCCAATCACTCGCCACTTGTCCTCTGGCTCCAAAGGCCAGGATCATATCGCGACCTTCCATATTGCAAGTTCTAGCAACTCCTTCCTCTGGAATTCTCGATCTCTGAAAATGCTGAAATGGATCCATATTAGATCAATAGTCAAGATTTCTCATTGATGCAATGACTATCCTCCACCCTAGGACTATAGCCTTCAGGACTTTTGGGAAGGGATGAAGCTAAAACTCCCAAAACTAAACTCCTGGAATGGCATCACTCGATGACATGTCGTGACCCGAGTGGCTACCATGTGTCACTCAGAAATGTGATTTCCAGTGGTCTGAATTGCCGAATCAACTTGACACTTGTCCTTGTATGATTGATCCACATGTCCTTGCTGATGTAGGCTGCCACTTTTCCTTGCTGACGTGGTCTGCCACATTCACCTCCTGGATCTGATGGCCTAGATTAGTCCTCGATCCAACGGATCATATCATATCGCAAGTTCGATAGGTTAGAGAACCTCCTTCCTATTACCTTTAAGTCAGTGAAATGTTGATCTTTAGCCATGTGTCCTACCTAAATGGACATCCAGGATTCCTTTGCAGCTTTGAAGTGTTGAATGACTCCTGGGCTTATACTCCTTGCAACTCTGTTGGATCTAACAGTTCCTAGTACTTCGTATTTTCTCCAGATCTGACTGCCCAGATATTATCGCAACTTCACATTTTGCGAAGTTGGAGGATTGCTCACCTCCATTCTCCTGATTCACGATTCTACGATACTATTTATCTACTGCCATGTGTCCTCAATGATGGATGGTCCTCCTTCTTTCGGGACTTTGTAATCTCGCTTCACCTTGCACATAAAGGTCATGAACGTTCTCTTGGATCCAACAATGGTCACTCTTCGCACTCAGATCTAACGCCTGAGATCTATTCTCCATCTGCATGCTCCTCCTGTCTTACGAACCATCTCCTACCATCACTATTGTTGTTCTTCCTTGCTTGCATGTTTTCCATCACTGTTCTTTCCATCAATGACAAACTCACTCCCAACTGTAAACCTACCAACGTAATTTTTGTGCTTGCCTGTAACCATACCATCGTCGTTGTTGTTCTTGCCATCAATAACAAGCATGATCTACCTATAAACATGCCAACACCTATGTATTATTGTCTCATATTTGATTTCTCTTATATTGTTGATATGATACTGTTAATTTATGTTAATTTCTCAAAATATGTTAATGATGAGAGTCTTTATCTTTGCTATGTCAATGTTGAAATAAAATTGCTTTGTTGGTAATCTGTTAATCACCAATACTAATGTAAGAATAGCTTTGTTTTGGTTTGGTTCAAGACTTGGATTGATAGATTGTGGTGGTCTAACCAGTGCTGAAAGGTGTCTGCACTAATTTGACGGAAAAAAAGTGGCAAAGTTGTTAGTTTTGAACTAATGTTTTGTATATTCTCCTTCTTACAATGTATTAAATTAAGCATCAAACTCTTAAATACTTTCCTACTATGTATTGATTTAAATTCTTCCTTTTATGTTATAGGTTATCAAAATTCAACATAATCATGTGTACGAAAGAACTAAGAAAATTAGTGTAACAATGGGTTAGAAGACATAGAAAGAAAGAATCACTTGAACAAATGGAAGAATGAAGAAAGCCACTATAAATATTACAAAGTAAGAGAGACATGGTCTCACATTTACATCAACATCTTAATGAAAGGTTTTAATGGTGTTTGAATGGTAGGATTGTGGCGTTTCCATTTCACCAATAAAGATCTCCATGGAATTAAAATGATGAGTCTCTATCTTTACTATGTCAATGTTGAAATAAAATTGCTTTGTTGTTAATCTGTTAATCACCAATACTAATGTAAG
>SNQJ01S0203397.1:0-10752 GCA_010110895.2 Picea sitchensis
CATTCAATCACCTCAGCATTTTCAGTTGAACCTTTAACCTTTACAACAACATCATTTCTATCAAACAATCTCTGCAAGGGGACTAGTCCTTTTGGAATATGGTTATTGGGTAAATGAACAATATGATGGTCAGGAATTTTATTCAGAAAAATCTTAGCATGGGATCTTTCTTCAGTATCTTGATCTTGATCAATATGTAAAGAAGAAAATTCATACATCGTCTCAAGAAATATTTTTATCTCAATATCATCCTCAAAAACCTTCCAATGTTTGACATTGTCATGTATAGAAGGTCTATACTTCACTTCCACATCATATTTGAGTTTAGGGGGCAAAGGAATTATGAAATTACTTGCTGAAACAAGCAAGGAATCTGCCATAGTGTTCTCCTCTCTTGGAACAAATGAGATACTAAAAGATAAGAAGAAAATATCAACAACATCCCAAACTTCATTTATGTAATTCCTTAACCTGGAGTGGTTAGCTTGAAATAGATTTTTAAATTGATGAACAATTAATTCAACATCTCCAAACGCTGCTAGATCTTCAATCCTCATGTGTTTAATAGTCCTCAATCCCAAAACAAGGGCCTCATATTTTTCCACATTGTTTGTTGTTTCAAATTCAAGCTTGTAAGACAGAGATATTGTCTCTTAGGTAGGGGAAATAAACAATACCCCAACACCAACACCCTCCCTAGAAGAGGCTCCATAAAAAAACATCTTCCAAAAAAAGGTATTGGGAGGAGGATCTTCACAAGAGGTAATATGTTTCTTTCTGATTTCAATAGGTGTTTGAGGAGCATCATTGAGTTGTAACATACTGGTTCCTAGATCAGTATCAACTGCAAAAATGGGGTGGTTGGTAGGATTTTCTTCATCACTGATAATGTAAACAAGTTTTGCTTCCCTATAAAGCCTTTTATGTCCCCCCCCCCCAAACACAGGAATGGTGGCATATGAAATATCCATATGAAAATTCCCCCCTAGCCTTTTGATCCAATATCTTGGCAAGATCATCCCAAACTTAGGGGGGACATCAACCACCACAATATCCATGACCGCACTTTTCATTGAAAATTGGAAGAAGGAAACAACCAGGTCTTTAATAACCCCAAGACACTTCACCTTCCTAGAATAAAACAAGTATATGTCATGGTAGGTTTTGTAACCTCCAACCCAAGCTCATCCATGACAGTCTTAGGCATGAGATTATGAGATTCCCTAAATCCATCAAACAGTTTTGCAAAACTTTATAATGAATGTTAAATGATGTATAGAAAGGAGGGGATGAGTCATCTCTATCCTCTACTAAAGGTCCCAGTATGAAAAATTCTTTTTCATCTTGAAGGTTGATTGAATCTGTGGAATTAGAGGGGGTTTCAGAATGCAACAATTTGGAAAGGTACCTTTTGATCTCTTCATTCTTACTTAGCTCCAAAAAAGGCACAGGGATTTTAATTTTTTGAATCTCATTCCCAAATATAAAAGAGGAGGTAGGCTTCATAATCTCCTTGACTTATGGGGTAGGGATATTAACCACTGCCTGGAGGTTTTGTGCCTCTTTTTCTTTGTTGCTAGATCCCACACTCTTAGCAGTTTCTTTGTTGCTAGATCCCACACTCTTAGCAGTATTCTCTTCTCTAGTAGGTTGATCGTAAATGTCGCTTCCCTCTTTCTTCTTGGACATGAAGTTGTATATATTTGTATTTCCATTGTTCCTTTCTCCTTTTCTTAATCCATTTATTTGGATATCCATGAGAGACACTTCATATGCATATTGGGTTAAATGAAGAGATGAAGAGAAAGTCACCAAGATAGTGGATTTCAAGATCAACTTCTTCCTCCTCCTTCTTCATCAAGAACAAGGTTATTTTGGAGAGGGCTTCAAATTGTTTGGAACATCCTTATCCCTATTTCTTTGGATCACTGATTATCTGAGGCATTATTGTCTTCTGAAATTACCTCCCCTATTATCAACATTTTAAAATCTTATAGTTTTTTTTTTCCTTCAAGCTTCAATTTCTCCATTTATGCAAAAGTGATTTTACCAGTTTTTCCAACTCATCCACTTGAGGGTAGGAAATAGAGGAATCATAGGTTGAAGCTTCATCCCTACCTTTCTTTCCTGCTCCCATCATCTTTACTCCTAAGTTTTTCAACTACCAATATATTAGACTCTTCTACTTCAAGGGTTCTTTCATATGAGCTAAAGACATAGCTCTTTCTTTCTCTCAACATGAGGCAAAATTCAGGATCAAAGTGCTGGCATAAGTAATCTTGGCAAAGGTTTATATAAGCTTTATTTCAAATATTATTGTACATTTTATTAAATATTTTTGATAAGTCTAAAATAGATTCCCCCTCCTCTTATGACCCAAATTTTGACATAATAAAGAAAAAATATTTTTTTATCCCCAATGCCTCAAGAATGAATCATTCAGAGCTTCAATGCAAACAATAGATCCAGAGTCAAACCCCTAAACATTTTCTAGCCTCACCATCAAAGGCTCTAGACAAAAACTCTCATCCACACATTCATTTTCACGTTACTATCCGCATAACCATAAAAATATGAAAGGTGTTGTTCTACAGTTACGTCTTACTCCCTTGTGAACTTGGGCATGTACTACAAGTAGTTCCAACTAGGAAGGAATTCATAGGATGAGGTAAAACAAGAGGGGAATATCTAGAAGCCACTATGGAATCCATCCTATTTCTATAAATTTTAGCACCTACCATTGGGATGTGAATTGTAGGAAAACAAGGGGGAGATGGATCTTGGATAGGTACAACTGTAGTTGTGGATTTAGGAGTGAGGGGAAGTATTTTAGTGTTGGAGGGGGGTGGTATAGGGTTGAAAGGAAAATAAGTTTCCCTCTTTAGTTACAAATAACTTTGATAGGAGGAGGAGTAGAAACACCCAAAGCAGGGAAAAATTCTAAGCTCATTGGTCTAAACCACTTTACAATATCGGGGAAAACAGGGGTTTCAAAACTTTCTCCTTCCAAATGAAGACTAAAAGGGGGGATTTCATCATGAAAGATTTCAAAATATAAAATTATGGGAACTCCAATAGATGGTATAAAAGGAGAATTGAACACATCTATTGGAGTTTTAAAAGAAGAAACATGTAAATTACCATAATCACTGGGTACAACAATTGAACGCCCTTCTGAGAATTATTTGCTTATTGATAATATTCTCCGGTCAGCTTAAGGTGTTGTCGTAATATGGAGTAGATTCTAGACTCATGTGTCCGCTTTGGGAGCCACAATCTGAAACAATGGAGTCTCTGGGTGCAAGTTGTAATATTCAAGGTACTTATTTCTGATGCACCTTCAATCATACCTTTGTTGTTCAATCCGTGGAAATGTCTTCTAATTCATTCTCCGCACGACACCTCAAGAATGTTAGCACTAAGAGTCACCTCCAGATTGTGGAGGATAAGCCCAAGACTCCATCAAAATGTTTGTAGGAGGTAGGTCATGAGTGGAGGTCAAATGGACAAAGATCATCATAAGAATATTTAACACAGAAAAATGCTCTGGCAATGCATAAGAAAATGACATTATCATTAACCTCAATCATTGGTTTGCTTAAAGGTGAGACGGGGAAGACTTAGTGAGGAAAGTGGACAAGTCTCCCATGAGAATCCGACCTTAAAGCAGCTTGGTGCGTAAAACTAGCACGTTATACACCTCTTGAACTTCAAATTAACTTTTAAGATACTGAAATATATCACAACAACATTATAATCAAAACTCCATTGTTGGAGAACCACAACATCTCAGTCGGATCATCCATGCATGAGAATTTCAACATAAAAGGGAAACACTTATAGTGAAAAGAAAATACTGAAACAAATCATAGAAGCATTATAATCAAACCTCCATTACAACACAACTAGAACATCTCGCTTGGATCATCCATGCACGAAAGTTTCAAAGACAAGACAAAACAAGATGATTCTCGAGGGTGAAATCATGAAGATGGGTAACACTTGTTGTTTTATGAGAAAACATTGTATTTTCACAAGTTCTTCAACTTCCTCAGCCATACAAAAGTATTTTTTTATTTAGAATTTCACTTACAATAAAAATAAAACTTGTGAGGAATTTTGTTAGATTTTCAATGACTAATTTCCAAATTTTTATTATCAAGATTTGATATGTCAATTTGACAATTTTAACAAGATGTTCCTTAAACATGAAATGAATGATAATGAGTTATTTTCCCACAACAATGCATCTATTATTAAAATTATGTTTTTAAGAAACGAAAGATACCGCAACAATCTACGAGACTCTATTTATTATGACTATAATTTGAATCTAACAGATGAATATTACAATTTCTAGAATTTTTGAAGTTGACCAAGATGAAAAAAAGTTGTAGATTTTAAACACATGCTTTTCACACCTTGTATCTATCTTAATTTTTACTTAAAAGTAAAAACTAAATATACCCTTTTGAAAAGAATAGTTAAGGATTATGAATATAATTGTTTTTGAATTTTCACTATATATTTTAGAGATACCGGAGACATTTCACTTAATCATAATGTCTCATGAAAATATTATGCAAGGATTTTTTAAAAAAAAATAAATAAAATTGTATAAAAATAATGAAAATGAAAACAAATTATAGAAAATTGAAGAGTCATATTTGATGATTCAGATCTGTTTTGATACTTACTAATCAGAATATCTGACAGATTTGAACGACAACGATGAATATTGTCCATCTGAATTGTTGAGATCACAAGAAAAAATGATAATACATGTCGTATCGTTTCATTTTTCTCCAAATCATATAAATATGCTTTCTACCAAACACATTTAACACAATTCATCAGATGGACGACATATATGAGCTCAGTGGGATAGGATCCACTTCTATTAATGACAGACTTCCATATTCTTTTTCTTTCTTTATTTTCCCCTCGTCTATAGGCTTAATTGAAGGATCAATATTGATACATGATGGTTTTATAGAGCACCTAAAACAAGTTTTGAGTCATCTTTTGTTTTGTTGAATAAGTTAATTGATGTTTGTTCAATTTTTATTGGAATAACAATTATATGTTGAAAGATAACAAGTTGAGATTTTTTCTCAAGTTCAAGTCTTTGTTGAATATATCTTTTACGATAACTATAAAATTCATGGAAAACAAAAGTTTGTACAAGGGGAAATTTTATCGCACTCGAGATGATGATACTCGCCAAAACTAACAAAGGAAAGAGGATTATTGGAGAAATAAAATCCAGAACATGCAAATATTGAAGAAACAAACAATGATAATGTCAATAGATATTTAACAAGAAGAAGTTTAACCAGCATGAAGTATTTACATGATGATCTATAGGATGATCACATCGACTGAGAATTAGAATTGCACACAATAATACACTGATTGACTGATACAACAATGATTCGACTACTTTAGGATTTTGAACGTAAATTGAAGTAGAAGGCGAAACCTAAAATTGGATGCTAAGATGTTGAAACCGAAATTCAGCGTAAGGCATTGAAACCTAAATTGAAGCGTAAGATGTCAAACCAAAATTGAAGCAGTAAGACTAATCACCTATATAGAAGGGTATGTACATAAATTTAGATAATACAAGATGAACACTCAAGTATATATAGTTTAGTGAATTTGTGTTCGGGTTATGTTTTTTAATATAAAATTTAAATTGAAATATGCAGGAGAATCTATCCACATTGATGATGAAATATTAGAAAATGTTGATACTGACAATTTTGTGAAGAAAAAAACTAACCATTATATAAGATATCGAACTAAGAATATGTATAATACTTTTTTCAAAGATGAATCAGTAACAGTACAAGCTCAAATTTTACTCTGTCGAATGAAGTCAAGAAAATTAAAAGAAACTACATCATTATTGTGTATTCAAAATTCGACAAAGGATACAAAGGAGAAACAAAATGTCTTTAACAATATAACTAGTGTATTAAAAGATTTTGGAAAATCTCGAAAAGAAGATGTCCGTGTTGCACATAGAGTGATACAAACAACAATTGTTTCATTTAGCAATATAAAATATCGTTTGACAGGACACATGGAAACAACGATGAGAACTTCAAGAAAAACATTGCACAAACATAGAAAATTTCGAATGCAAATAGATGCAAATGATGAACTTGCATGTTGGATAATGATTTCTAGACAACCCTACAAATATAGACTCGCAGAAAATGTTAAAGAATTGGCCCGTAATTGTTGATTGGAAGAATCTCGTGTTTCACCACATACAAGGGATGTGTTGTGACGAAGAATAGCATGAAAACAATATAAAGAAAATCCAAAACATATATTGTCAATGACACAAATAGAATTGTTCAATAAGTTCAAAGAAGAGCACAAAGAAGTTAAAATTTCCATCAATACATTTGTGCAACAAAAACCATGGTTTGTTAGACCCATCATTGTTCATGACACTTGTTGTTGTCGTTATCATGTGGAATTTGAGTTGTATTGAAACACTTTTTTGGATTTTGGTAAAACTGTATGGCTAGGTTCACCTCCTCCTCCTCCTTCCACATTCAGTGTTTTTATATCTGAAATTCTATGTGAAAGAGAAGATAATGATGTATTTTACAAAAAACAAATGTGTTGGTGGAAATAAATGTGAATGTTGTGGAAATCTAAGTTTGTTTCATTCAAAGTATCATATTGATATGAATGATCAATCATTTTTTAATATAAGAGTCAATTGGAAGAGATATGAATATATCAACAACACGACTCAACATTCTTCAAATGTTATTTCCAAAAGGATTGATTTGAAGGTAGATCAAATCTGTGTGATAGATTTTTTGAAGAAGTTTGTGGAAGAAATTTAAAAATACACCAAGCATTCACATAGAGATCGATGGAAAGATCTACAATTCAAACAATCACGTGAAGTGTTTCTACCATGGACAATTTTGTCTGTAGTTGATTTTGCAGAGAATTACACATTCGCTGCACAAAAATAAATACAGAGTGAATATTATCGTTTTGATCAAGTCACGATATTTTTCCATGTTCTATATAGACATGCTCAACAAATTCTTGATAACATAGAAGGAACCAATGACAATCGACATGTTATTAAAGAATATCACATTTATATAAGTGATGATCGAGCACACAACACACATTATGTACAACATTGTTTTGATAAATTTTATGATTCATTGAAAGAACCCGAAATCAGATTCGATCGAAATTGGATATGGTCAGATGGGTGTGCGGGTTAGTTCAAATATTCACGATCATGCTATTGGTTATGTCTTCTTCATAAAAAATTAAACATTACACATTGTTGGAATTTTTTTGAGACTGGTCATGGAAAAGGAGAGCAAGACGATGTAGGGGCATGTATAAAACGAGCACTTTGAAGGTATCAGATGAACCCTCTTACTCATTGATTTGAATCCGCTGAACAAATTGTTGAATGGTGGAAAATGATGCTAAGCCATGAATATAATTCATCAAGGGATGTGCGCAGGTGTGTCTATATATAAATGTTACATATGTATACAAGGTATTTTTATTTGAACGTGTTCAAATTTATATTCAAACTTCAATCATTTTCTTGAGAGATTTCAAGTTAACAAGTTCTTGTCTTGTGCAGGTTTTTTTGGTATGTTGGAATCCAAGATGTAAATAGATCAATATTATACGATGCCAATACAATACCTAGGACACGGAAAATACATCCAGTTAAAACAAAACGTTTTCAAAATGTGTTTGCATTTGATAGAAGAAATGAGTCTTGTTTTTGTTCAGTTTTCATAGAGGACACAGAATCCATAGATATTTGCGAAAACGAGAATGCAGGATATGTTAAAGCTTGGAGACATACCGAACTTAATGTAAAAGGGAATATGCCACTTGCAAGCTTGGAGGATATGTAATCAAATGAAACTATAGTGTTAGTTGATGGCGATAGAGTTTTTGATCTTGTTAGAGAAGGTAATTTTTATGTTTATTTTTTTTTCAAATAACTTGTAGATGTACTTGTGTGATAATCTAACACGAACTATTTGTTGTCCAATATATCCAATTATTTGCAGGAGATGTTTTTTCTATGGTTGCACCTGTAGACAACACTGAAAACGTGAAATATTTTTTGATGCGATGCACAGAACAAAATATGAGGCTATTAGAAGATTTTGATGATAACAATTTTATATATGAAAGATGATCCATTGTATTGAAAGTATATTTTTTTCAAGAAACTCATCAAACCGATACTCATGTTCACTTTCAATACTACTAGTCAGATGTCACAAGTTGTGAATATAGTCATTTGGTATGTGCAACGTGCATAAAGTTAATAGAAGTTTAAATAAATAAAAAAAAATAGAAAATGGAAACTGTCCAAAGTCGATCATGAACTAATAATTGAAGATGGAATACCATTATGATGTTTTTAAACAAGTGGCACATGTACATTCCAGAATTTTTTATTTTTCATTGAAAGTACATTCCATAATTTGAGGACTTGTTTTGACTATTTTCAACCATATTTTCAAATAGGATATTTATAAAAATGGTATGTATAAAAAAATCCAGATCATTCTTAAAAAACACAGATAACATATGGTTCAACCATATTTTATCTGTGTTTTTCAACCATTACACCAATCAAAATTATTTTATGAGCATTACACCAATCAAATTTGAGTTGTATACCTCTTGTATTGTGAGCATTTTATTTTAAACTAAAAAATTGTTAAACACCATTTCCATTGAACATACTTTTTTCAATAGTATTTTTTTCTATTTTATTTTAATAACATTGCATTAATTTTAAAAAAAGTTAAACATATTTTATATTTTCTATTGTAATAATATATTGTTTCAAATTTTAACTCGTTTCAATTTTTATTTTATTTTACGAGCATTATATAAATTAGAGTTGAATTGAACATCTCTTTTATTTTGAATATTTTTTTAATTATTGTTCTCATAATTAAAGAAAAGTTAAAAACATCTCTTTTGTTTTGAAATTTTATTTTGGGTATATGAACTTTGAGGTGAATATCTCTTCTAGATTTGGCATTTTTTTAATGACTGCATGATAAAATTAAAGAAGAGTTGATCATCTCTTCCATTTTAAGGTTTTATTTTATTGTGACATCATTTTGAGTATTTTATTTTATCATTATCACACAAACAAAAAAAGAGTTGAACATATCTTCTATCTCAAGATTTTATTGTATAAACATTACCTATAATTAATTTCAATATCTCTTCTATCTTGAGAAATTTATTTTTATTACTATTGCATCAATCAAAGAAGAGTTGAACATCTCTTCTATTTTTTTTTGTTTTCATTTTTTAAATTTAAACAACTAAAAACAACTAAAAACAATTTAAACAACTAACAACTAAAAACAATTTAAACATAGCTTTCACTTGTTGTAATAACACTTTACTAATAATATCATATATATACCAATATCTCCATTCTAATTATTAAGTTGATTTACATTTAAAATTTGAAATTATTTAGAATCTTCATTTTAATAATTAAGTTGATTCTCATATAAACTTATTTAGTAGTGTTAATCATTATAATTTAATTGTAATTAATAGATAGATCTTCTTTAACAAAGTTAAGGAAATTAATACAACCTTACCTAAAGTCAAGTGAATTAAATTGTAATTAATAGTTTTCTTCTCTAACAAAGTTAAGGAAATTAATACAACCTTGCCTAAAGTCAAGTGAATTAAATTGTAATTAATAGATTTCTTCTCTAACAAAGTTAAGGAAATTAATACAACATTGCCTAAAGTCAAGTGAAGACCCTTACAAAAGTGTGGGTTTATGTGAATAGTACTAAACCGTAGCCTACAAATCGTTTTCCTAATGTAATTCTCTTTTATACATGTTATCTGAGTTGTACAAGGGGTATGTGTTGTTCCTTGGCATGTCTAAAACACAATGCTTGAATGCATACCTCCTCCTTTGAATTCCACATTGGTTACCTTCTTCCAAAATCAAACACAAGTTTCCTGAAAGGAAATTGGTAGATCATGAATTTTTTTTCCTCTTAGTGCAGTTCATACCAGCATAGGCTTTGCATGGTTTAAAGTGTTTTCTACTATCATATATTCTCAAATATGTTTTGCATGGTTTAACATGTTGTCTACTATCATATATTCTTAAATAGATATGTAATGATACAATCTTGTATGTTTTGGCAGGTCACTTTTTTCTTGTCTAACTATTGAGTTTGCATATTCTTAAATATATAAACAACAACACATTATTGTATTATTGACTTTGCATATTCTTAAATAGATAAATAACAACACATTCTTGTATTATTTCATTTTAATTTTTTCTTTTCATTTATTTAGCAGATCTCATATGCTTATCTTTTCTTTAGTTTTTCCTTTAACTTTTTTTATTAGTTAAGTGCATCTATGTAACCAATTTATTTAACACCTCATATGTCTATCTTTCCTTCAGTTTTTCCTTTAGTTTTTTTTATTAGTTAAGTGCATATATGTAACCAATTTATTTAACATCCCATATGTCTATCTTTCCTTTAGTTTTTTTTATTATTTAAGTGTATTTATGTAACTAATTTATTTAACATATCTCATATGTCTATCTTTCCTTTAGTTTTTTTTATTAGTTAAGTGCATCTATGTAACCAATTTATTTAACAGATCTAACAGATCTCATATGCCTATCTTTCTTTTAGTTTTTTTTATTAGTTA
>SNQJ01S0203400.1:0-16669 GCA_010110895.2 Picea sitchensis
ACGTCACCCCCTTTTCAACCTATAAAATTCAATGCTAGATTAAGGGAAGAAACAAGATGAGTGTAGCAAAGGCTAGGCTCAATCCTCCTTCTTCAATGGCTGAAATATTTCTCTCTAAGGGGACATGAAACAAGGACCTACTTGTGTGCTTGTTACCTAGGGTTTTAAATCAGCAATTTAATAAGCAAATGCAAGAAATCAAACCTACAACCATTCAATTAAGAAGTTTTGCAAGAAAATCACTTACATATCAAGAAAGAAAGCATGTGCAAACCCTAGTTGTAAACCTTCCTTGGAGAGAAATGCCAAAAGATGCCAACAAATCCTTCCAATTGTTAGAACCCTATATAATAGGGAATCAGTGTTCTGAATAATATTTATCTTTTTCAGGCATATGTGTTTGCTCATGACGCATGGCGAAGGCGGAAGAAAGCACTCGACACTCACCAAGCATAAAATGAGTACCTGCGCGCGAGCTTCAAAGCGAGTTCCGATGCATTTTTAGCCAAAAATTGTGAAGTGGTTTGAAATGGCAAAATTTGACTCTTGTGGGTCAAATGTAAAGTTGGGTTTATTAGCCTAATTTGGGTTTTTATAATCTATGTTTGATGAATTTAGCAAAAAAAATTGGCCCCTCGGCCTTTGCCTTTATCCAGAGTTTTATGAAAAAATTGACAAATATTTTTTTCCAAAAAATAATATTGGCCTAGGGTCAACCTCTGAATGCTCGACACCAAGGATAAGCGCCATTTCATGCACCAACAACAAACACACAAGCCAGCGCCAACACCAAACTCCAAAGCCCAAGCCTTGGGCTCACTTCATAGAAAACACTTTGCAGCTATTGGCATATATCAATACCCATGTGTATTCTCTTCTCGTGAATGTGGGATATTGCCCACAGAAAGTCGAAAAAAATATAAAACACAGCTTCTAAACCCTATGCAAGGTGTTGAACCAGATTAAAGGTGTCAAACGCAAGGAAGCACGCAGGCATAGAAGGTTATGATGTGTCAAGGGATACCATTGGGCCACATCCGGTTAAAGCTCTGGAATCGTTAAATCCCCATGCACAGACAGTCAAGCAGTCATCTCAGCAACTTTCTCCATTATCAGTCAACGCTCAGCACTGAGTTGCTTTCCTCGAGTGAAGATTGTTCACACCTCCAATCAAATGTATGGGCAAATATACATTCCAGAAGTAAACTGGATTCTCATGTGTCTATGCCTTGCAGTTACCATTGGTTTCCGAGCTACGAATATGATCAGCCATGCATATGGATTAGCTATTATAACTGTGATGTTTGTTACAACTTGCTTGATGTCTTTGGTGATCATCATTGTATGGTAGAAGAATGTTCTTGTAGCTTTTTCCTTTTTGGTAATTTTTGGATCTATTCAACTCCTGTATATCTCAATATGTCTGATCAAAGTTCTTGAAAGGGGGATGGGTTCCTTTAGTAATATCCTTAATCTTTATGGAAATCATGAATGTTTGGCATTATGGAACGTCAAAGAAGTATGAATTTGATTCCCATAACAAGGTTTCAATGAAAAGGATATTAAGTTTAGGGTTGAGTCTTGGGATGGTGCGTGTGCCTGGAATTGGGATTATTTACATTGATCTAGTAACAGGAGTGTCTGTTATCTTTGGTCATTTTGTTACAAATTTACCAGCCTTTCACAGGGTGCTTGTGTTTGTGTGCATCAAAATAGTTCAAGTTCCGTATGTCTCATCCGAAGAACGTTACCTGATAGGCAGAATAGGTCTGAAGGAATACCGGATGTTCAGGTGCATAGTGAGGTATGGTTACAAGGATGTTCATCAAGAGAACTATGACTTCAAGAATCAGTTAGTTCAAAACATTACCAAATTTATACAGAAGGACAATGGAGATGATTCTCTTGATTATAGCACTGAAATGTGTAGCACTGCTAGGATGGCAGTATTCAGTACATCAACCGATTCTGAAATGAAGATAGTTCTTTCAGATCAGGAGGAGAACGAACTATCCCCAGTGCATAAGTTTCATGTTAGATCATCTGAAGTAGATGCTTTTACACCAAGGAAAAAGGAAATCAGGTTTGAGCTACTCAAGAGCCCTGATTTAGATCCACGAGTGAGAGAAGAGCTTATAGAGCTTGTTGAAGCCAAGGAAGCAGGTGTTGCATACATGTTAGGACACTCACATGTGAAAGCCAAAAAGTCATCCTCCATATTGAAGAAATTTTCCATTGATATTGCTTACACTTTTCTCCGTAAGAACAACAGAGGTCTTGATGTTGCTTTCAGCATTCCCCACATTTCTCTCATCGAGATGGGGATGATCTACTATGTTTGAACAAAAGCAAAGCCTGACAAAGAAACTTAACAAATCAAGAAATTCAAGTGATGCTTTCAAGTTAAAGTTCAAGAAATTTAAGTGATGCTCTCAAGTTTAAGTTATGCTGACTTGCAGGTCCTTTGTCTACTCAGAGCCATGATGTTGTAGACTTGAAATATTTTACTTGAAGACATCTGCATTATAAAATTGTGGCCTCAAAGCATGCGCTGCAGTTCAACAGGATTGAAACTGAACATAGTTGAAGTCCATAAGATTGACCGGATAAAGCTTGGGTTTTTACAGTTGATAGAAGAAAAGCCAAACATTCGTCCTTTCCCACAGATCTGTTTGTTTCTTGCCAACAGGTATTTATTTTATAGGTTGAGGTGGTTGGGGGTTAAGTGGCAACTGACAACACAAATGTTGTATCCACTGAATCATCCCCCTTAAAGCTACAGAAGACACCTGGCAATGACAAAATTGGCAAAGAGAAGCAGATCCACGATTTGAGGCAGATCCAGAATGATCATCTCCAGAATCCGAGGCAGCGGTTAGAGGGAGGTGGCAGAGATTTCCTATAATTTGGGCAGAGGTTTAAACATGATTTCTCTCATTTGGAAGAGAATTTGTGACAGCAAGAAGCAAAAACGACAGATGGTCCAGATTTCAAGCAAGATCGACCAACAAACTCAGCAATTCGAGACACCTATTCCAACCACTCTGTCTCAGTCGATTTTTATACGATTTGATTTGATTTTCTTTCCAAAAAAACTAGAAAAATATGTATATTGTTTAAACACAGACTTGGTAATGGGAGACCATATGCGACAAGTGTCGAGAGCATTGTAACTGTTATCTATTTTTAGAAAACAGAGGCAGAGCGCGAGTCCTGGGAAGGCTGAGAGATTTTTATTATTTATGTAGATGTAAAAGGCAGAAAGAGGGTTCGACTGGGCTGAGTAAGAGAGGTTTCGACCTGTGGAGTGTTTTTCCATTTGGCTGGACCTGTGAGAGGTGTTTTATTATGCTGGACTGTGGGCTGTGTTTAGCAAAGAAATTTTTCTGTAATTTCAAATGATCTATCATAAATGAGCATGTTGTTCACAGGATTCCTGTGTGGAGATGTTCGTGGTGTTTCTTGTCTTTGTTAAGTTTTTCCTGTTATCATTACGTTTGTTTTCAATTTCTTATTATCAGAAGAAGAGTAATAGAGCAGAATTTATCAGCAAATACTCTGCATCTGATCTTGTGATAATCTTTATGTTTTCTTCTGAAAGCCCAGTTTAGGAATTCTTAGCTACTCCTTTGCTTGGTTTTTTCCTCCCCTTTTTCTTCCTCAAATCAACACCATCAACACTTAATTCGATCCAACATTGCCGCTACCTTGCCCTGCGAAAGAACTTTGTCCAGATCTGAAAGTGAATCGCATTTTTAAGCGCAGACCCCATTTGCCCAATGGCCCTCCTTGATGTCCCAAACTAACCATTTAAAAACCCCAACCCCATATTTTCATTATTTTTATAGCTAGCCTAACATATGTCCTATTCCATACCAAGTTAATTCAGAAAGAGAGATCCCTCTCTGAGTCTTGGAGGGCTAGATCCAAGACTCGAAGTGGTTTGAGGTTACCTCTGTGATTGCCTCGGCAGCCTTAGGCAAATTATAGAGCGCTAACACCAATAACAAGTGCACCTCACTTAGAAAGAAATAATACCCTAGGAGGATGCAAAAATCAGACCTCACAAGTGTGAGTGAGTTGTGTTATGTCCAAATGAGAGAAAAACATCCTCAAAATATATCATCTCATGACCTTTAATTAATTTTAGGTCATTAAAAATAGCCAACAAGGCTAATAACCAAAAATCATATTGTTTTACATTAAACTGCTAAATGAGAAATAAGCAAGATGTCAAGCCCCTCTGAGGGAGACGTTGGCCCCTTTTAGGGCAAAATACATCACAAGATGACAAACATTGGCCCTCTCTAGGCCTCCAAACTCTGCCACACGTTCCAAAATGCTCTGTCAAGGCGCCATACACTAGAGGTGACATCATGGCTCCTAGATGATGTCATGGGGCATCAGAAAGGACACATTCCACCTGTAGTGGGTCAACCCCCCTAGGTTAGGCTCAGCCAAGGCGTCTTGGATGAAAACGTCCTCCTTCTTCTCTCGTGCAAAGGCTCGACCAATCATTGTCCTGTCTCTGACCCTGATGGGGTCCCAACAACCATCTGATGGGCTCTTGACCCCATGGAGGTCAAACTAATCATCTCCCCATGTGTCTGGGATCCACTTGGTACATCATGGGCATGGTCACCGCACAAACTTCACCCTCCATGGGCTCATTATTCTAGGGATCTTAGCAATGTCAATCATATTTCATCATTAATTTTATCCAATGCATGCATAAAACCCTAGCATATCATCCAATAGCTCAAAGAAATTACAATGACCTACTATATACAAGGCTGAAGAAAAGACAAAATGCCCTATTGGGCGAGCATCCATAAGAGAAGGAAAGTTTCAGAGGATATCATCCAAGCCATGTAACCGAGGTGAAGTGGTTCAAGGATGTCCAGACATAGTGAAAGACGGGGATGATATTATCCGTGGGTGCCTTTGTAGGAGGCCCAGTTGTACCTATCATGGATGCAATTCTTTCCAAGCCCTTTATTGCCTTTATTGCTTTCTTTTTCTTTATTACTTTTATTTATTTTTTATTTCAAGGTCTAACTAGAGGATATTGCCTTGGTGTGGTGACCAGTTGTTGGTGGTGTCATACCGCTACATGCACATGTTCATAATAGGTTGGCTCGTGATTTGACCCCCTTTCCTTTTGCCATGTAACCAAAGGTCACTGATTTGGCGTGGTAACTAGATAATGGCAATGTCATACTACTAGGTACCCATGAATAATGGAGTTGGCTTGTGATGAGACCCCCATCCTCTTGGTTAGGTCTTGTTTGTCATTTTCTTGGTCCCTCTTGTTTCTTATTGAGAGGCTTTTATTGCCTTCGGGGATCTGTTGAGGCATCTCTAGGTTTATTTTTATGGCTTTTATCTCTTACCATTTTGCTTTTTACCTCTGGGCCTTTGGCCCCTTCTTCCCCATAAGATAGGTGTAACCCACAAGCAGATCATAATGTCGGACTAGGGGAATGGGATAGATGAGTGGGAGATAAGATGTAAGAGTGATGATATGATGGGAGTGAATGATGGCCCTTCAAAATCCCCAATGGCAAACCAAAACCTATGGAATT
Source organism: Picea sitchensis (assembly GCA_010110895.2). NCBI lineage: Eukaryota > Viridiplantae > Streptophyta > Pinopsida > Pinales > Pinaceae > Picea > Picea sitchensis. Next base: position 5,586 of record SNQJ01S0203400.1, read on the forward strand.
TTAATCTTGCTAGGGTACCCATCAATTCCCAACCATTGTCAAATTGGGTTAATGTAAGATCAAGCGATTAAATTAGAAATGAAGAAAGGAATTTGATGCATATATCGAAGGTTAAAATGATCAAATATGACACATATACCATGATACTGGACCAATTACCTCATGGAGAAAGAGTCTTCTCCGTACAAGTCCAAGCCGAAGGTGATGGATGTTGTTGCTGCTGAGAGGACAAGTATGATGAAGAAGAATAAAGATGGACCCTCAAGGGTCTATGCTTTCGGGTCATCTGCTCTGGAGGTACTCCATGTCTAGGACACGTGGCCTCGAGACATGATCTCCTAGTTATCCCACTAGAAGCAGGGGATACCTTCGAAAATAACTTGCGAGGGACATGTGCTCATCGTAGAGTGCATGAGAACCTCAACATCTCTAGCATAAACTGCCCAGGACACCTTGAGGACTCAAAAGGGCATCGGTAACAAGGGTGGGGTGGTATTCCACCCCTTAAATATAATATATGTATGGTAGTGAAACAATGTATACAAGTGAGGAAGCAAACTAACATGAAATACAAATGGTAAAATACACGGAAGAATGCCTACCTACCTATACTTACATGAGTCAAGTTACCCCACTACTGGTGGGGTTTGATGCCGTTGAAAGCCGGGCATTGTGCTCTTCTTCCCTCCAGTGTAGACAGGTAATAGTAGTCATTAACTGACTTTCTTCCTACCTTAAAAGGGCCAATCCAAAAACAATTATTTTCTTTGATATTAGTAGGCTTCCCTTTATTGACATCCCACATCCAAACCATGTCTCCATCCTTGTACTCTCTGACTCTGAAATTAGTTGTTCCTTGAATAACCCTAGAGTATTGTGTAGAGGAGGTGGGTGGAATTCTGCTATAAAGACTTCTTGCTAGGAAGGATGAATATGTACATCATCTTCTGCCTTCTTGCCTTTAATTATTTTAGTAGTCTCTGATTCCTGATCTTTGAGATCGTCCATGAGTTGGTATTCTTCTTTCGTGGGACATTCAATCTTATTAGTTTCCTCTTTTGCAAAAGACGTATATTTTGGAGAATATCTATGAGGAGTAGGCCCGATTTTGTCACGTGCTTTTTCATCTTTGATGGAATCACTTGACTTTTGCTCATAGGTTGTGAATTCTGGTACAGTGCGGAACGACCAATAGTTCCATCTTCAATGGTCCCTTGATCCTTGAAAGGTTGTGGTAAGCTCTTTGATAGATGGTACCTTGATGACTTCTCTCAAAGGGATGGTTATGAACATCTTGGATAATGCCACTTCAAAATCAAAATTAGTTAAACGATTATTGGATGTCTTAGGAAAGATTACATCCAAAGTTGGGTTTTTTAGTCCCTAGGTGGAAGGTTGGTCCAACTTCTTCCTTCATACACACGGAACTCTTGTTTCTTTAGCTTTCTTTTGATTCCTGGTCTATATTGTTTCATACATCCTGGCTGACCTGGATACTTCTTTCATGGCCTCTTGATGCTCCTAGGTGGTGATATTTATTTGAGGGACTTCTATGAAGTGGTCTATATTGTTTATTTGTTGATGGTCACACTATTGTAAGGACACTCATGATCCCAATGTGACTCAAGTGAAAACATAAGGATTTTCATCCTGATAGCCCGGTGCTTGGAATTTTTATGTCTTTGAAAACATCTTAGTTCCACTCAATGAAATTACTTATTCTATGTATTGGATAGCCATCTTCATCCAAATCTTGAGAGATATCAGAGGCATCATCAAGAAAATCAACCCAATCTGTGTCTATTCTTACTAAAGGAAAAGTGGGCCAATCATGATCCATTGAAAAGGGTGTTTGTTCATCTTTCTCAGAATGATTGGTTTGTAATAGTGTGGAAGTTTCTTCGAACATTTGTTGGTCATTTGGGGTTTGTTTTGTCAAAGAAGGGATTTCCTACATTTCACAAATCCTTTTAACCCTTTGCAAGATAAAGGACATACTGGGTAACCGGTCCGATTTCTTAGGACTATCGGCTTCCTCCATCTTGATCTTCCAACTTGTCGATTATTATCCAAGACAAAAAAAGGCATCTTCAAAGTTAGGTTTTTTGTGAGTGGCCATGCCCAAATCCTCGAATGGCTTATGTTGTCTCGAGGCATTTAGAACATTGTTTGTGTTTGAGAAGGTTGTGTTCCCTTTCCTTTTAAGGAGGCATGAGTTTTACTTCATGAATTTCTAGGAACTTAGGCTCAGCTTCGGGGGACATCCTCATTACTAGATTCCTTGGGGTCATTATTGTGTGAGAGATTGACTTGATGGATGTAGTCTTTGAACTCAAGGTTCTGCTCAATCTGGAAAACAAAGTTTTGTGCTTCTTCTAGAGTCGAGTGTGACAGATCTTTGAGAGTAAACTACAAAACTCCTTCCAATGAGTTCAAGTAGTGTTGGAGGATAGCTTCTTCTTAGAAACTAGGCTTGACCTTCTTGTGTAAAAGGTTGAACCTATCATTTAAATCCCTAATTCCTTTCGCTAGAGGCTTTGCAAATATTAGTGTATTGAGTAAAGGGAATCCATGCTTTCTTTCCTGTGAGAGAAATCTTTACGGAAGGCTTGTTCCAATATCTTGAGGGGTTTGATGCTTCCTTTTGAGGGAGATTGTTGAAATCAATACGGCACTTGGTGGGTGAGCTCAGGCATAAGACATCAGGTTTTTCTTGTCCGGATTGGTGAAACTAAAATGCATCACATAAATTAGGTCCGATGAGAGTTTCCATAGGATCCATCTTCCCCCGAGACTTAGGTATCCAGGACTCGACCCTTTTGGGTAGATCATGTAATCCCCCCTTGGATGTTAGGTAAGCTTAAAGGACCAAAGATTTCTTCATGAGACCATTTGGGACAACTTACAGGGGTGACAGGATTTGTGGAAGTCATAGTAGTAGATGAAGGTATATCCTGCTTACTACGAGTCATCATTAGCTATTTGTGGAGTCAGATGGGATGATTTGCTTGGAATCATCAAATAAAAGGGAAAACCTCTAGTGGAGTCGTCGGATAAGCTTGTAAGATAAGGCTCAGTGGAAGCTGCGAAAAGGTTTTGTCGGGAATTGACTCAATGTTCTAGACAACATTAAAATGTTATCGCGGTTTGTAGTTTAGGTCCAAAGGCTAAAGGGTAGAGACCAAATTGGCGTAACAAAAACCTATCCCACCGTATGCCTCGATGGGGAAGGTTTTTGTTTAGGGAGGTTAGCCAGGCACGTCCCGACAACACAGAAGGGTTTTGAAGAGGCAAGGTATAAAGTCAAGATCAAAGTTTCCCCCTCACAAGTGCCGCAAAGTCCAGACGGTGGGCTCATGACCAATAAAGAAGTGTATGCCCAAAGAGGACACATAGGAACAAGACAACAATAGAGAATATATGTAGGCTATATTCCAATGGGTTAGTACTTCAATGAATATCTAATATCAATTAATAAGCAATATGAAACAATAGATACTAATGAAGTCCAGCGTTTATCAATTAGCTATGGCGGAAGCATCAATTCATCAATAACTAATAAGATGAATTAAATAACAATGTATCCAATCAACTCTACTCCAATAAATGCTTCAAATCATCATTTAAATGCTTATATCACAGTTTGGTGCGTCAGAGATGAGATAACCAACTGTGACGTTATCCCTAGTTAAGTTAGTTTGTTAGTTAGAGTTTCAAAATCTAGAGTTTTGAAATTGGTTTTGGCCTGCTTAAGACTTCAACATTGGAGGTTAGAAATCAATGTCTTAGGGTGTATGGAGTCAAACAAGATAAGGGCACAGGTTTTGAAAGGATGAAGACTTGAAGACTAGAGGGTTCTAGAGTCTTTGCAAAGGACCTAGAATCAAACCTGAAGGAAAGAGCTCCTGGGGTGTTGCTTAAGCAAGGCTGCGTGCTCTCTCCTCCTTCCTTATGTCAATTTGGCAAAACGGCTAGGATAAATGATAAATTTAACCAATGGATGAGGTTAGAGAAAGTGTTGTAAAGACAAGGCACCAAACCTAGAAGATGATGGCCCTAAGGTGTAGATAACCTAGGCCTGGGGGCGTCACCCCCTTTTCAACCTATAAAAATTCAATGCTAGATTAAGGGAAGAAACAAGATGAGCGTAGCAAAGGCTCAGTCACTGTATTCAATGGCAAAATCTTCTCTCTAAAGGGACATGGAAACAAGGACCTACTTGTGCTTATTTACCTAGGGGTTTAAATCAACAATTTAATAAGCAAATGCAAGAAATCAAACCTACAGCCATTGCAGTAAGAAGTTTTCTGAGAAAATCACTTACATATCATGAAGAAAGCATGTGCAAACCCTAGTTGTAAACCTTCTTCCTTGGAAGGAAATGCCAAAAGATGCCAAAATCCTTCCAATAACAAGTGTGTGCCTCACTTAGAAAGAAATAATACCCTAGGAAGGCATGAAATTTCGGACCTCACAAGTGTGAGTGAGTTGTGTTATGTCAAATGAGAGAAAAACATCCTCAATATATATCATCTCATGACCTTTAATTAATTTTTAGGTCATTGAAATAGTTGACAAGGCTAATAACCAAAAATCATATTGTTTTACATTAAAGCTCTAAATGAAAACTTTGGTCGAGAGTAGAAATAAACAGACATCAAGCCCCTCTGAGGGAGAGGTTGGCCCTTACAGGGCAAATACAACACAAGATGACAAACATTGCCCCTCCTTGGGCCTCCAAACTCAGCCATACATGTGAAAAAATGCTCTGTGAAGGTACCATTCACTGGAGGTGGCGTCATGGCTCCTAGATGACATCATGGGGCATTAGAAAGTTTATGTTCACACAGCAATTGGGTCAACCCCACAGGTGGAGAAACGTGAAGTGATCTGGATAACGTCCTCCTTCTTCTCGTGCAAAGGCTTGGCCAATCATTGTCCTGTCTCTAACCTTGATGGGGTCCCAACAACCAACCATCGATGAAATTTCATTCATCCCCATGGAGGTCGAACTAATCATATCCCCATGTGTGTCCAGGTGCTTGGTACACATCCCATCGGGCATGGTCTGCACATCAAAGCTTAAGCCCTCCATGGGCTCATTAGTCCTAGGGATCCTGCTTAATGACAATCATATTTCATCATTAATTTTATCAAATGCATGCATAAAACCCTAGCATATCATCCAATAGCTCAAAGACATTACAATGACCTACTATAAAAGGCGAAGAAAGACAAAATGCCCTATTGGGCGGCATCCATAAGAAAGGAAAGTTTCAGAGGATATCATCCAAGCCATGTAACCACGGCGTGGGTGTGGTCAAGAATGTCGGACATAGTGAAAGACAAGGATGATATTATCCATGGGTGCCTTTGTAGGGCTTGAGTTTATTTTTGTCATGGATGCAATTCTTTTCCAAGCCCTTTATTGCCTTTATTCTTTCTTTCTTTATTACTTTTCTTTCTTTTATTCAGGTCTAACTAGAGGACACTTCCATGGCATGGTAACCAACTGGTGGAAATACCATACTGCTAGGTACCCATGAAAAAAATAGGCTTGCTCGTGATGAGACCCCTTTCCTTTGGCCATACAACCAAAGGTCATTGCTCTGGAGTGGTAACTTGAATAATGCTTATTATCATGCTAGGTACCCATGAACATAAATGGGTTGGCTAGTGATGAGACCCCCATCCTCTTGGCTGGGTCTTGTTTTGTCATTTTCTTTTGGGTCCCTCTTGTTTCTTATTGAGAGCTTTTATTGCCTTCGAGGATCACTGAAGGCATCTCTAGGTTTTATTTTTTATGGCTTTTATCTCTTACCGGTACTTTTTACCTCCTGGGCCTTTAGCCCCTTCTTCCCACAAGATAAGGTGTAACCCCACAAGCAGGTCATCCTAATGGTCGGACTAGGGAATGGGATAGATGAGTGGGAATGGCATAAGAGTGATGATATGATGGGAGCGGGAGATGGCCCTTCAATCCCCGGTGGCTAACCAAAACCTATGGGTACAAGCTTGCTAGGAGTGCCCCATCAATTCCCTGGCAGTTAAAGGTAGGTTAATGGAAAGATCAATGCGTCCCGAGAGTAGAAAGGAATTTGATGCATATATCTGAAGGTTAAAATGATCAAATGGTACATACCATGATACGGATAGTGCCTCATGGAGCAAGAGTCTTTTCGGATACAAGTCCAAGCCGAAGGCAATGGATGTTGTTATTCTTGTAGGGACAAGTCGATGAAGAAAAGTGGGCCCTCGGGCTATGCTCAAGTCAATCCTGCTCTCGGTACTCCATGTCTAGGACCTATGGGCACCGAGACATGATCTCCTAGTTATCCTAAACGGGGGATACCCCTTCCAAAACTCTAAAGTGTTTCACATTTGTTGGTCTTCCTTTCCATGGCTCATGGGGAGTTTTGTAAGTGTTGTTTTTGAGCATTACTCTGTTTTGAATGTGGTATTTTATTCATTTTATGTCCAAATATATCTATCAATTTTGATCCATTAGAATTGTTCGAGGTCATTTCTGTATTGTCCTATTCTTTCTTTCAACTCCATTTTGTTGAAGTGTCCTAGCAACAGAAAATTGCCTTTTATTCCATGACTCATAGGTAGTCCATAAAATTCCTTTGAAGTGAACTCTCTCCATTATCGGATCTCCAGCATTTGATTTTTTGAATCCATTTCATTTTCAACCATTTGTAGATCTTGAAGTTTTCAAAAGTTTAGAGCTTATTCTTGAGAAAGAAAATTGCAGTCGTTATTTTATAATCATCAACTAATAGCATAAATTATTTCTCACATTTAAACCCTTTGTTGTGAGTTGGTCCAACTAGATTAGTATGCCCCAATTCACGGTGGTCTTGTCGTTGAATATTCCTTTGATTTAGATCTGGTCTTTGTTTTCTTTCCATATTGACAATGCTTGCATGGTATTTGGTTTGTTTACCATTGATCACGGGAATTTCTCATTTGCTTCTCTTTGACAAGTTTATTAAAATGCATGTGACCCATTGTTTTGTACCATAGCCAACTTTCATATTCCTTTCCTGAACAACACTTTTCATTTCCAATTTCACTTAATACATATATGTTGCTTGAAGTTCATTTGTAAAGTAAGTGAAATTTCCCTGAACTGCCTTTTCTTATCTCACGCATTTGTGAATCAAAAGTAACTTTATGACCTTGGTCACACATTTGACTTTACTTAGAATATTATGTTTCATATCTTCTACTAGTAGAACATTTTCTGCTTCTGTATTCTTGTTCCCAATTCCACATGCCTTTTCAATGATTTTAGTTGAATCATCATTTCAGGATAGCAGTTCATCTCTTTCCGTTAAGTAATGTGAAACTTGTCTCTATCACGCATGTGTGTCTTGAACAACCATTGTCAACATACCAACCATGTTTCTTCTGCTTAGCTTGTAGAGAGTGTGCATTCTTCATTACTATATATTGATCCTGCTTTCTTATCATGTCCTTTTCTGAGGTTCATTTATGCGTGTTGTTTTGATACATTGAGGTTCTTTAGGAGGGTTGTCATTACGCAATCTTTGGCCATGTGTCCAAAATGCGTTATTTGTAACATTCCATGAGTGCTCAAAGATTCAAACCATTTGTAACTTCTTCTATGTGTTTTATTAGGCCTTCTTGGATAACCTCTTTGTGTATGACTTTCAAAGTTGTTTTGTTCTTGTTGTTAGCTTTGAAATTCACAACTTTATATCAAAATTATTACATACATAACATAAACCAAAAGATAGTTTGATACACGAGGTTGAAGATCTTTTTTGAAGGAGGTCCTCTTATAAATTCTTCTTCTTCCCTAAGTCCTATCACACAATGGGTTTTTGATTTTGAAATCTGAATCTTCGGTGGAGGAGTGCCTTGTAATCTTCCTTGTAAGATCTTCCTATCCCACTTGATTGTTTACTTAGCTTTTGGATATGTTTCTTGCTTTCCGTTGTTTGGAGCTTGATCCTTTCATCACGATTGTATCCAAGTCAGGACATGTCATGAGATTTTTTCTTGTTGATAATGTCATCCACAAAACTTTTGAGTTGTTACGCATATTTTTCTTTTTTGAATATCCTTTCTTAGTGACAATCTTTGCTTCAAATTTCCAATGATCTTGTCTTTTCTTCTAGTTGTTCTTTGAGTGCTTCTTGATTCTTTTATCTTCTTCTATTTGAACCTTCAAATTTGCGATCATTTGTTCTAGTTCTTGTTGGTTGTGGAGCTGATTATCTTCTTGATTTAGAGGTCTTTTACTTTCGGCCGTGTTTTGCATACCCCATGAAGTATTTACACCCGGAAGTATGTACACTCTTCCATGCGAGGGAGTGCATATGGGGGTTACCCCCTCTACGAGGTCTAGGGGAAAGCGTGTCTTTGGTGGGGGTTCGGGGGCAAAGACAATGAAGCAAAATTTGCCTTATAAAGTATATTGTACTTTCATTGCAAATCTGGACCATTCATTATAAAGATTAGCGGGGCTAACGATAGAGATTATGTTAGGGTTTTTTTTTTTTTTTTTTTTATGAGGGAAATGTATTTGACTATATATGTTGGTGATGTATGTGATACGTGAGAGAGTGTGAGAGAAAAGAGGAGAGTTAAGTAGGGTTTTGTAGGACATATACTTGTTTGTTGGATAATAATAAAGAAAGGACATGAATTTCTCACGAGTGGATGCCAGCCCACAACTGGGTGACATAAATTTGTGTCTCTCTTGTATTGTGTATCTTCTGTGTTTTGTTTCCACTGACATTTTATTGCTCTGCGTTCTTTTCTAACAACTGGTATCAGAGCGTAAGGTAACTCGCAGGAAAAGAGGGTTCCTGGTTTGAGTGGGAGCAATGTCGGAAGATGGAAAGTTTAGGATCGAGAAATTTAACAGCCAAAACTACCAGTTATGGAAAGATGCAGATGGAAGATTATTTATATAAGAAGGATCTATTCCTACCATTGAGCAGTATAGCAAAGAAGTTGGCAGCCATGAAGGACGAAGAATGGGAGATTCTTGACAGAAAGGCTCTAGGAACAATACGACTGAGCCTGGCAGCGTCGGTGGCTTTCAATATCTCAAAGAAAAAGAATTAATGAAGGGTTTGATGTACGCGTTGGCCAAATTGTATGAAAAAACCCTCGGCGTCCAATAAGGTATTTCTAATAAAAGAGATTATTTAATATGAAGATGTTGGAAGGTGGGTGCAATTGCAGATCATTTAAATAAATTTAATACGGTTACTAATCAACTAAGTTATGTAAAAGTGGACTTTGATGATGAGGTTAGGGCTCTTCTAATCTTGTGCTCATTGCCAGAAGATGGAATGCTTGGTCATGGCTGTAAGTAACTTTGTCTTTGGTTCAAATGCTTTAAAACTTGATGATGTTGTTGGTGTTATCCTTGGGAATGCGACGAAAATGCAGATTGAGAAATAAGGTAATGCATTGAACATGGAGAACAGGGGGGAAGACAAAGGATAGAGGAAAGGGCTCTCAGGGAACCATTAGGAATTCCAGGAAGGGCGGATCCAAATCCAGACTTGGAAAGATAGAGTGATGGAATTGTGGGAAGAGGACATCTGAAGAAAGACTACACCAGCTCCAAAGAGCAAAGAGATGGACAACGAGGAGAGAAATCAGGAAGCAAATGTAATAGGTGATGTGTTACAAGATACTTTGATTCTTTCTGTAGATAATATTTTTGAGTCTTGGGTAGTAGATTCAGGGGGCTCCATTTCATGCCACACACCCATAGGAAACATTTTTCTAGATTATGTTCAAAGTGATTTTGGACAGGTTCATTTGGTGATGATGCACCATACCAAATTGTTGGTAGGAAAGGTAAAAATAAAGCAAAGCAATGAAACCAATGGTTGTTGAAAAGGAGAAATGGATTCCTTGGCAAATAGCAAGACTTGGGACCTATATTGATAAAGAAAATAGAACAAAGCTTGAGGCAAAATCCAAGAAGTGTACCTTTATTGGATATGGTGTTAATGATTTTTGTTATCACTTATGGAATTATGAAAATAACAAAATTATTAGGAGTAGAGATGTCATATTCAATGAAAGGTTCATGTACAAAGATCAGTTCCAAGGAAAGAAACAGGAAACAGAAAAACAAGAATACACAGTGCTTGATGAGATCACTAAAAAATAAATTCCAAAGGAACCTGAAAATCAAAATGTACAACAGTAGGAGAAGCAAGTACCTCAAACACCTACAAGTGTTGTTAGAAGATCTACCAGGTTAATTATACCCCATGAACGATACTCTCCTTCATTATATTATTTATTGTTGACTGATTCTAGTGAACCAGAATGTTATGAAGAGGCAATGCAGATAGACACCAAAAAGAAGTGGGAGAAAAGAATGAAAGAGGAAATGGATTCCTTAGCAAATAACCAGACTTGGGACTTGGTTCAGTTGCCTACAGGAAAAAGAGCATTGCAGAATAAATGGGCTTACAAGTTGAAGGAAGAGTATGGAGGAGAAAAGAGGTACAAGACTAGACTTGTTGTAAAGGGGTTTGCACAAAAGAAAGGTATAGATTTTTATTAAATATTTTCTCCTATTGTTAAAATGACTTCAATTAGGACTATTTTAAGTCTTGTGGCAGCAAAAGATTTGCATCTTGAACAATTAGATGTAAAAACAACTTTTCTCCATGGGGATTTGGAGGAAGAGATTTATATGCAGCAGCCACAGGGAAGGAGAATTTGGTATGCAGGTTGAAGAAGAGGTTATATGTCCTAAAGCAAGATCCAAAGCAGTGGTATCTGAAGTTTGATAGGTTTATGATAGAACAGAGTTATAATAGATGTCATTATGATCACTGTGTTTATTTTAAAAGGATAGAAAATGGAAGTTATATTATCTTGCTATTGTATGTAGATGACATGCTTGTTGCAGGGTCTAATATGCATGATATAAATGTGCTCAAGAAGAAATTAACCAATTCATTTATGATGAAGGATTTGGGTGCTGCAAAGAAAATCCTTGGTATGAGAATAACAAGAGACAGGAAAAAATCACAAACTGACATTGTCTCAGGGTGAGTACACAGAGAAGG